>JAFLJL010001539.1:0-34199 GCA_018398815.1 Conus ventricosus | reverse complement strand
AAAATGATCAAACACCATGGCGAAGATTCAGAGATGAATTGGGGCAGGAAGAAAACCTAGCAGAAGCGCTAGGAATTTTTCAACAAACCATGCAATACTTCTTTTCAAGACGAAGGCATTGACCAAGTAGAAAAACAAGCCTTGAAGATCTTGAGAGGACGGGTGGCAGAAGGTATCAAGCGTCTTCAAGCCTCTGGCCTTTCAGATGCAGACAAAAAAGATCCCAAGAAACTGTGGAATTTTTCGAGTCCCAGTACAAATGAATGAAAATTTTGAGTTCATCGACTACAACTCATGAGCATGAGGCAATCTGAAAGGGAAATCATTGGATGAGTTCTGCATGAAAGCCCGCACAGTAGCCCTCAATGCCAGTTTAAGAACAAGAGCTAGAGGAACGCATCATAGAGTGATCATAGCATCAACCCCTATTGAACCATTCCAAAGAGAACTTTGAGCAAAGACAAAAACTACACCCTCAAAGAAGTTTCAGCTGAAGGAAGAGATTTGAGGCGATCAAGCCGGCAAACCAAAAGCTGCAAGCAATGGCAGCCCCATTTGGTCAACATTGATACACAACGTTATGAACCTAATGTGGCAACTGCGGTCTGAACCACCCACCACGACTGTGTCCAGCATTTGGAACTACGTGTGATGCCTGTGGAAAGAAAAATCATTGGAAAAAATGTTGTCGTTCCAACCAATGGGGAAAAACAAAGCACCAGCTCGCGAAGGAACCGACAACATCAGCAACCAAGACAGTACGTACTTTGACATTAATGAAACTGAGCCTGAAGAGGACATTGATAGCATCCATTTTCAGTGAAATCCAGATATCAAGTCAAACAGTACGGCATGAAGTCTATGCAAAATCTTGATGTGAAAATTCCAACATAAAAGGCTTCACACACTTAAACCAAAGTGGACACAGGAGCAGCTGGGAACACATTACCGATACGCGTAATCAAACAAATGTATGGAAAACAGTTCAGATCAATGCTTCAGAAAAGGGAAAAAATGTACGCCTGACAGCATCCCATTGGGAAAAAAATACCCATGTATTGCGAGCACCAGACCCAAATTCGAGACAAGGGCGAATTCCAGATTGCAAATTTTCTACGTTGTAGACGTCCTGGGCCAGCAATAGTGGACTGCCTACATTGAAAAAACTCAAGCTGGTGACCATCAACTGTTGTGGTATGCAAAAACAGCATATTTTCAGAACGCATCACAAACACAAAGGAGCTGAAACGGGCTTTTCCAAATCAGTTTGACAGAAATGGGACTTCAAAAAACCAGCAACTCTCCATGTAAAAAAAAGATGCAAAACCTTTCATAGATCCACCAAGAAAGTGTCCGTTCACGTGAAAGAAAAGCTCAGGAAAGAACTCGAGAAGATGGAAAATGATGAAGTCATCAGACCAATAACAGAGCATACAGACTGGTGCTCGAGCCTCCGCATTCGCGACCAAGAAAGATGGATCTCTCAGAATTTGTATTGACCCAAAGAAACTAAATGAGTCACTCAAAGAGATGCCCTCACAAAATTCAACCTTGGAGGAACTGAATGCTGAATTTGCAGGATCTCGAATATTCAGTAAACTTGACGCCAAAGCTGGTTACTGGTCATCCATCTAGATCCAGCGAGTCAACTTCACAACTTTCCCGAACACCGTTGGAAGATTTGTTGGAGAAGATTCCATTTGGACTAATGTTTCTCAGGACATCTTCCAACCCCAGAATGGATGAAATCCTTGAAGACTACCAGGAGTTGTTGGCATTCATGACGACGTCTGTGTGCATGGCAAAAATGATGAAGAACATGAGCACAATCTGAAGGCATTGATGAAACGTCTGGAGGAAAACGGATTGATTTCAACTCTGAAAAAATGTGACATCCGAAAATCAGAGATCTCATTTTTTGGAAATATTACTCTGGTGAGGGTATCAGACCTGACCCAGCAAAGGTACAACCCCATAAAAGAAATGCCGATGCCTCAGAACAAAAGAAAACATGAAAAGTTTTCTGGGTAGATGACGTACATGGTTTCATTCCTGCCAAATTTCAGTGATAAATCACAGCCACTGAGAGCCCTTCTCAGAAAGACACACCATTCCTCATTCGGGAAGATCATATTCACTGTTTTAAAGGCTGAAAACGAGTTTGTCAGCTGAAGCCTGCCTGGCATTCTATGATCCAAAGAAACCAGTGACATAAAATGGATGCAAGTCAAAGAGGGTAGGTGCAGCCCGCTCCAAGACAACCGCCCAGTAGCATTTTTCTTCCAAATCACTAAACCACGCTCAAGCAACTACCCAAACATAGACCGTGAAATGCTTGCAGTTGTCTTTTGGGATCACACGCTTTCAAACTTACCTGTATGGAAGACCATTCACCGTGATCACCGATCACAAGCCTCTAGTCATGATCGCAGAAAAGCCCCCTTCACAGAGCTCCGCCACGCCTACAAAGAATCTGTACAAGTTCAGGGCTACAACTTCAAGTCATGTACCGACCTGGAAACACAATGACCTGTCAGACACACTGTCTCGACTTCCAGACCCCAAGACAAGGGCAGCATCCCCCTGGACATGAGAGTGGACGGCATTGAGCTAACGCCAGAAGAAATTGAAACAGATGAAATCGCATTCATCCATTTTTCCAGAGAAAAACAGGAACAGCTGCAAGAAGAAAAATGACAGAGACTCTGTCCTGTGTACCCTGAAAGAAATAATCATCCAGGGATGGCCTGCAAATTTCAAGGACTTTCCCGCAGAATCAGGAGTTTCTGGTCCTTTAGGATGAACTGGCGATTGAAAACGGGGTTTTTCAAGGGAACGCAAGTTCTCATTCCACCAAAAACTTCAAAAAGACATCCTTGAACAACTCCACAGAGCACACCAAGGGATCGAAAGACACGACTTTCCCGGCACGAGAGTCTGTAAACTGCCTAATATGAACAAAGATATACAAACAATGATACAAACCTCCACAATCTGCCAAGAAACACGGCCCGGGACATCAGAAAGAACCCTTGACTGCTCACGAAATCCCATCTTTCACCATGGAAGAAAATTGGAACTGATCTGTTTGAGGTGGACAACACAACATACTTGATCATTGCAGACTACTTTTCAAAGTTCCCAGTCATTAACCCTGACGAAAGCAACCAGTGAGGCAGGACAGAGGAAACAAAGAAAAATTTTTGCAATATTTGGAAAACCTGATACATAATCAGTGATAATGGTCCCCAGTTTACCGGAAAGGCCTACCCGGATTTCACTAGGACATGGGAATACAGCACACAACTTCATCACCCAGATATCCACAGTCCAAATGGTTTCATTGAAAGACAAATCCAAACTGTGAAAAACACCACAAGAAGTGCAAGAGAACTGGTAAGACATTCCACCTCGCTCTCCTCAACTTGCGTGCAACCCCAGTGAGTCACCAGATTCATCGCCTGCTGAAATGTTGATGAACAGGAAGATTGCGACTCTGCTGCCTTCACGGAAAGAGCCAGCACTGCAGGAGCAAAAAGAACAGCTTTCCAAACAAACGAAAAGATGATGAAAACTACAATTTATCATGCGGGCAACAAATTGTCTCTCTTCAACAGGGCAAGCAGTGTGGATCACTGACCAATATACTCAAAGATGGAAGCCAGCTACAGTTATCCAGGTCTGCAAAAAACCCATTCCTTCAGAGTGATGAAAAACACTGGCCAAATCCCGCGAAAAACAGACGAAAAACTCCGAGAAAAGATGGAACAAAAGAGAGGCCCACAAACATCATCACTTCAGGAAACCGAAAGCAGATGCGCACAGACAACCCAACAATACAATGAAGATCAAGAGGAAAGACAACAACAACATCAAGAACCACAGCAGATGGACGAACCTGGACAACATTCACATCGTGACAACAGACCACCCAACCCAAAAAACACAGGGAAACGCACGTGTAGTGCAAAAATCAGCAGCAGAATGAAGACACTCGCACTGCTAATCCCCAAACCAACTTTGGAACAAAACCCGCACATGTCACGCTCTGGAAGGGTCATCAGAAGACCTGCACGATTCTTAGAGTAGCAGTGTATCTGATGTGCTTACTAATCACATTGGCTTTCTTTGGGTTTTGTTTAATTGTTTTTACCTTAATTAAGTTACCATTAATGTTACTTATATGTTAGTTTCAACAAGACAATTGTTTTATAGAGCTACAAGGGAATCCGAACAAGGGACACAAATCAACTAAAGAAACGAAAAGAGATGTTGTGATAATTGAGTTCACTCCCTTGACGATCTTCTCTTCAAGAATACAATCTCTTACGTAAATTATGTTACCAGGACAACACCGAACAACGATCGTCGTTTAGCTTGGTGAGAGATCGTAGCACGAAAAAACCCAAGACTATCACTGATCTTATAACATGGGACACGAACGACACGTTGTTTTGACCGGAGAGATTACAATGTATTTCGTCATTAAAGATTTCTCTTTGATGTTTAGCTTTTTTATCCTAGTTGGGGCGACCTTGCTAACAACAATTCGAGTTTGAGGATAATGCTTTTGTAATTCTTTCACGAAGTTGATGAAAGTAATGCCTTTTCTTTTGGATCAGATGTGACTTTGAGATCATTTACCCCAACATGAAGCACAAATACGTCTGCATTGTCGATGGAGTCAGACAGTAAAGCCTTCCTGCATTGATCAATGGTGGTCGTTTTCTTTTTCTTGATATACAGTCCGTAAGCTGCACCCAGTCTTTGAGCGGATATACCTTTTTAGCACCGAGTCGTGCAATACAACAACTTTGGGTAAATCTATGGAACCTCTAGACTGCAATGGAAGTGAAGAAAGTTCGTGTTTTTGCTGGTGATCTTTATTTCTTTGTTTGCTTGTAACATGTATGGGTTTGATTTTGTCTTTTTCCGAATGTTCTTTTCCCTCATCCATCCCCCTAGCGTCATTTTTATTCGCGTCATCGGTTTTAACGTCATCAGATGCCGTAGAACCCTTCCTTGCAAACCTTTTAGCCCTGCACTTGACAATGTCCGAGTATGTCGGCCTCCCACCGCTGCTCATCTGTGACATGGTCCCGAGACGAGTGGTAGGGCCTAGGCCTATCTGCTGCGCCCGCAGCAGATGCCACATGTTGGGCCCCGACAGCGTTTGTTGTACTGTCCGCCGCCGACCGCGCAGCCACGTTCGCGCTCTGGACCATTTCGTGCAGCTCGTTGATTTGTTTCGAAATCGTCTTTTTAAGATCTAAAATCGATGCATTCATTTCATTCGTCAGACTCTCTTTCGTTTTTATAAATTCTGTCTGAGAAGCTGTGTTTGTTGTTGTATTGTTGTCTTTCATCTGGTCCCTTTTCGAGATCTGGTTGCCAACAGTGGAACAAGCGCTAACAGTATCCCGTTGATCAGACTCACCTCTTTCTTGCTGAATTTCCTTAATCAGTTCAGGACTCATTAAACCTGATGCACAATTTTCACACATAAATTTTCGTTTAGTTTCAAAAAGACGCATAACATGTAGCTTGGGAGTCCAGTGTGTGACCAGGGAATTAGATCTAAACATTCCATACATTTTAAGGTGCGGCCGTTGGTGGAGTTTTGCCTGCACTGCTCCCCTTCAGATCTCACAGTCGATGTAACAATTGATGCACATAGCTCTGGTTCTGTAGAAGGTTCCGATGGTTCTCTCGTTGACTTTATGGAGGCATTTCCTTTCTTATCATGCTTCCTTTTGTATCTTGTCCTGCCCATAATAGGTCTTCTGCTACGACTGACTTAGTCCATGGAGAGATCAGCCGCCATGTTGAACCGCCATGTTGAAGTGTGTGTGTGTGTGTGTGGTGTGTCCCCGCGCGCGCGAGCGTCTGTGTGAATATGTGTATAAACGACTGTGTTTGCGGCATGTTCGTGTTTTCTGTCCACGTGAGAGAGAGAGAGAGAGAGAGAGAGAGAGAGAGAGAGAGCTTTCATAATATTTTTATTTCTTCTACCGGTTATGGCATAATATACTCAGAGGCATAAAAAAAAACGCGAAAACAAACTGTATAGAAATTTTGATGTAATTTGGCTACCGATTCCTTTGAACTGGTAATAGAAAGTGAGAAAAAGCAATCGAACACCGCAAAAGTGTCCTTTCAAAGTTCATTCTGGTAGAAAATAAGGTCACATGAACTTGACCTTGACCCTGTGTTAACAGCAGAATGTCAGTATCTGGTGTGACCACCTCGAGCATTGATCACAGCTGTGCACCTGCGGTACATCGAGCGCACCAGAGTGTTGGTCTGCCTCTGGGGGACTTGCCACCACACCTGGCCCACAGCAACAGCAAGCTGAGCTGCTGTCTGGGGTCTGGGGTTGAGCTGGTTCAACTGCCTCTGAAGGCATCCCAGAAATGCTCTATTGGGTTAAGGTCGGGAGAACGGGCTGGGTGAGGCAGCAGATTGATGTTGTTCTGCCTCAGGAAGTTCTGCGTAGCACGGGCAGTGTGCGGCCTTGCGTTGTCCTGCTGAAACAGGTTCTGTGGATGCCGCTGGAAATGCGGCAGGATGTGGGGCCTCAGAACTTGGTTGATGTAATGAACAGCAGTGACCCCGTTACCACGTCCTGGACCCACATTCTGGAAGATGACTGGCCCAATACGGCGATTTATGCCGATAGCCCCCCAGATCATGATGCTTTCACCACCCATGGGTCCCTTTCGGTGATGTTGGCATCCGTGAAGCGTTCCCCCCTCTTCTCCAGATCCGGATGCGGCCATCGCCTGGGTCGACGCAGAACCGGCTTTCATCACTGAAGAGGACTCGGCCCCAGTCCCGATGGCGCCAATGCACGTGGATCTGTGCCCACTGCAGACGGTTCTGGCGATGCTGGAGTGTCAGGATAGGTCGCCGGGCTGGACGCCTGCATTGGAGACCAACTGTGTTCAGTCGGCGACGCACGGTCCTGTTGCTGATTGGCCTGCCATGGTTGCCGACGGTGTTCCTGGCTGTGTTGGCAGCGGTTTGGTAAGGCTCCCGTCGATGCTGACGAAGAAGATGGCGGTCTTGGGCTGCTGTGGTGACCCTCGGTCTGCCGCTCCTCGGTCTGTCATCAGTGGTGTTTCTTGCTTGAAAGCGGTCCAGAAGGCGATAGACGGTGGAAATGTGGACTCCGAATGCGATAGCGACCTGCCTCATTGGAACCCCGGCCTGCAGTTGCCCCATTGCTATGCAACGATCTTGACGAGAAAGTCTCGGCATTATGTTGGCGCCTCTGGAAGGGATGATTTGAACTTTTTGGGGTTTGGAAATTTATAGCCCCACAATGGGGGCCACATTGAGTTGCAATTCACATTGATGAACGTGCGTAGGTAGTCCACATGGCAAATGCACTCCTCGTGCCAAAAACGCTGACCCGGCAACATTCACCCACTGTTACGAGGTTACAACCGGCCAAGACACCACGTACTGCTAATGTTGCACGTGCCAACGACATTGCTTACGTCCTGTTCACAATGTGAACAATCGTGCACTGTCTCTATTTTTTCGCGTTTTTTATGCCTCTGAGTATAAATATCATATTCACAACAGTGGTCAGTTTCACTTCAACACATCAGACAATTCAACATCCTAACAGGGCCATGCTTCGCACTATCAATCAATTCATTAACCAGCAATGATATTTCAATAAAATAGACACTTTTCGTAACAGCCATCTATCATGATGTGATTCAACAGAGGGAGGGTGAAGGAGTGCGTGCATATGTGTGTGTGTGTGTGTGTGTGTGTGTGTGTGTGTGTGTGTGTGTGTGTGTGTGTGTGTGTGTGTGTGTGTGTGTGTGTGTGTGGCGCGTGCAATCCATTTAGTGTGTGTGTGTGTGTGTGTGTGTGTGTGTGTGTGTGTGTGTGTGTGTGTGTGTTGTATGATGATGATGATGATGATGATGATGATGATGATGATGATGATGATGATGATGATGACGACGATCATAATCATGATCATGATCATTATTTGTTTTTATTCCAATGGTAGCAAAACAAAGTGCATGATTTGTTTGTCTCCGGCCCTTGCGCTGGAAAGGGGATACACTCCCAGTTGGGCCTCATGCATGTTTGGGTTTTTTTTTGTTTTTTGTTTTTTCTCAGCTTTTTAGCTGGTGTTTGAAACACTGTACCTAGCCAAACTGTGGCAGTGTGTATGTTATGTGTACTTTCATTGCAATCAAGTCACATGAGAAATGTGTTTGAAACACTGTACCTAGCCAAACTGTGGCAGTGTGTATGTTATGTGTACTTTCATTGCAATCAAGTCACTGACAAATGTGTTTGAAACACTGTACCTAGCCAAACTGTGGCAGTGTGTATGTTATGTGTACTTTCATTGCAATCAAGTCACTGAGAAATGTGCGCGCGCTCCGCACCTCAATTTTTCCGATATGCTCATGTGCACTAACTGTACACACAGAGGAGGATGGGCCTGAACAGACAAACAGAAGTACAAAAAGAGAGAGACAAGCAGCCAGACGGACAGACAGACCGACAGACCGACAGAGGACGGACGGGCAGAGAAAAAGGAAAGCTACACCAAAAAATCGACTAATTGATCCACAAGTTGTGGGAGACAAATACACAGAAATTGGCAGGCAACAGACAGACGATCTCCACCGAGACAAATCCACACAGAAATGAACAAAATGCAAGAAACGAAGACACAGGGACAGAAGACTGCATGGGTGTTCAGAGAGACTGCGGAAGGCGAGCGGATACATTTATACCTACACATACACGTGTGAGTACGCATACAGAGAGAGAGAGAGAGAGAGAGAGAGAGAGAGAGAGAGAAGAGAGAGAGAGAGAGAGAGAGAGAGAGAGAGAGAGATGAGAATGAAGTTATGGATTTCCATTCCGGTCTGAGACTGCACGACAGGGTTGCACTCTACACTATACATAATGTATCAGGCGTCAACCAGCCCCGAGAAATACAGACACCTGCAGTGTTGGTCAGGAAATGTGAGCAATACTCTCACAGGCGCATCCATTAAGTGGATGAAACTCGACTGTGTGGTCCCAGTCTTCCCAACTGAGTCCGCAGCAAACTCAACTCTGGGTAGGAGCTGGTCGGGGCACAAAAATCCCACATGGCTCTGGTGGAAATTGAACTCGCAACCTCCCAGCCGGGAGTCCGCGACGCTAACCATTTCGCCACAGCGGCTGGAGAGAGAGAGAGAGAGAGAGAGAGAGAGAGGAGAGAGAGAGAGAGAGAGAGAGAGAGAGAGAGAAGAGAGAAGAGAGAGAGAGAGAGAGAGAGAGAGAGAGAGAGAGACTGAGAGAGAGAGAGAGAGAGAGAGAGAGGAGAGAGAGAGAGAGAGAGAGAGAGAGAGAGAGAGAACGCACCAGTGGTGAGCGTAAAAACAAGGAAAATAAGCGAACAGGCCTATACAATAACGACAAACAAACATGATGATAATGATGAGGAAATCTCTACCCGGTCCACCAGACAAGAAGAAGACAGGCAGATCATTTGTCAGAGCGGATCCTCACGTTGGAGTGGAGACCGCACTTTGAGGGCACCGTGGGCTGAAGATGTCGCAGGGGAAGGAGGTCAACGAGTGTGGCCAGGCTTCCTGCTGGTCTTCTCCTCCATCTTCCCCCCTCCCCCCCCCCCCCCCCCCCCCTGACAGCCGCTCTGTTCAGCTGGTGCCCAGTTTGGTCCAGATGTCCTCATCGACAGGGTCTCTCAGAACAGTATGTCCCCCAAGAGGCACTGTCCATGTCGCGCCTCTTGACGTTGGCCTCCACCAGAGTAAATCTCCAAATGAAGGGTCTTTCTTTGGTCACGTTGACCCTGTTGTTTGTTTTTTTTTTAACTGGCCATGCAGACGAAGCATAGGGGGAGGGAGGGGGTGTGTGCGGGGACGGGGGGGGGGGGGGGGGGCATCTTGCTGTCCCCCATACGAATGACAGGCCTTATCCATTCGCACGTGACTCTTAAGTGGGTGTCCGTGAAAGCGTAATATGGAGAGAGAGAGAGAGAGAGAGAGAGAGAGGTGTGTGTGTGTGTGTGTGTGTGTGTGTGTGTGTGTGTGTGTGTGTGTGTGTGTGTGTGTGTGTGTGTGTGCGCGCGCGCGCGCGCGCGCTTGGAAGTCCACGCTTTTCTTCTTTTGGTCCTAACCTGAAGCTCAGAGGCTTTGTCTCGCTGATCGATGTTGACAGGCTCGTTCCAGTCGGTGGATCTCCCATCGTTAGGCGGCCTCGTTGAGACTCACAGCACAGCACTGAACACCTCTGATCTGTTCACAGCTAGTTGTGTGGACAGTGATGCCGTAACAAATCCCTTCTGAGTGTTTCTTGGCGAACTTGCCAAAAAGGCAGTGGTGGCCTTCACGATTCGCTGCGTCATCTCCGCTTCTCAGAGATTCATTGGTGCTCACGGTGCTTCCTAGGTAAAACTTGTCCACGCTTTTCAATCTCTGTGTTATCATTCACAACAGATAGTGGATGGAGCTGAGGCGCTAGTAGAGCGTGATGGTGAGCGTCGGAACATGGCCTGGGTCTTTTTCTTTTCGAGGCCAACAGTAAGGTCAAAACGCCTGCGGGGGTGTTGTGTGTTGCCAAGCGGTCTGCCCCCACCCCCACCCTCCCCCCACCCACCCCCACCCACCCCCATTGAGATCCAGTGTTATGTCTAAGTAGTTCACTACCTTTTTGTTTGCTTCAATGGTAATTTTTAAGTTGTGATTTTGGAAGATTTTGCATAGTTTGCATTTTGCATAATCACATATATAAACCATACAAGAAACCCAACGACACACCTCTCTATGTACACATCAAAAGTAACCATTCACATCTGTATTAAAGACCATACCCCACGGCATAAGCAAGAGAATATCAAACTGTCATGCAGTGAGAAAGTGTTCAACAATGCAGCAGTAGAATACCAGGAGGCACTACAAAGAAGTGGATACAATTACAAACTACAATACAACCCAGATAAAAACACAAATAAAAGCAAGAAAAATAGAAAAAAGAAAATCATGTGGTACAACCCCCCATACGATGGGAAACTCAAAACAAACATAGGGAAAGAATTCTTCAAAATCTTCACAAGTTCATTTCCAAAAGAACACAAACTGTCCAAAATATTCAACAAAAACACTGTGAAACTATCGTACTCATGTATGCCTAACCTCAAAAACCTAATTGATGCATCCAACAAAATGAAAATCAACACAGCAAAGAAGGGTGACGAAAGGAAACCCTGCAATTGCACCAAAAAAGAGCAGTGTCCACTAAACAATAAATGTCTTCACAACAATATTGTATACCAGGCTACTGTGACATCAGAAAATGAAAAAGAAACATACATAGGGATCACTGAAAACCACTTCAAAACCAGATATGCAAACCACAAACAGTCATTCAACAAAGAAAAATACAAAAACCCAAACTGAATAGAGCAAATACATTTGGAAACTAAAAGACTCAAAAATAAAACTACAACAATCCTGGAAAATATAAAAGGGCATCACCATAAACAGCAATAATTCAAAAAGGTGCAACCTATCGCCTACTGAAAAATGGCTAATACTGTGTAAACCTCACTTAGCAACTCTTAATCTAAACAGAAATAGTAAATAACTGGCGGCAAGAACAGGAAATGTCTGATCTGGGCCACTGCTCCTCCACCAAGTTTTCGGGCGAAAGTGACCCAGGATTGCATATATACATTCTCTAACAGCAAGACTTAAATGAACCAAAAAAACGATACTACAAACAAACATACTGTGTCCTGTTTAACCGTTTTCATAACTAAATTACATAAAGTTTTCCATAGAGTAGCGTAGGGGAAAGTACCAGGACTGGAACACGGGCCCCATAGAGTAACGCAGGAAAAGTCAGTTGTGGCTGAACGCGCCCATATACACGTTGGGTGCACCAGGCAATCCGATTACTTCGCGGTATGTTAATTACAGCGTGGGAAGAGAGAGAGAAACCCTGACAAGTTAAGGTTAATTGCCCTCAGAACAGACAGACAGAGAAGAGAGAGAGAGAGATGAGAGGAGAGAGTGTATGCACACAAACACACACACACACACACACACACATCAACAACACACAACACCACACATGGCACAGACATACACTCATACACTCGCGCTCTAGCGCTGCCTCACACCCTGCCGACAAACTGAGAGGCCAAAAAATCAAAACGCCGCCCCCCGCTCCTCCCCTCACCCCACTCCCTCCACGCTGGGCTGCGCATTGCAATATATTACATCACTTTTTCTCTGCCGCCTGAGGCGCTGTAACGCGCTCACATGACCAGATTTTCCCACGACCGGTATCATCATTCTTCTACTGACTTCCGGACTTGCAAGGACGCTTTACTTCGCTTTGTGTACGTGCTTGGTGTCCTTATTCTAAAAAATGGCTACCCGTTATCACTGAAGAGCAGGCTCTTGCCATTTGAACACCACAAGTTTTTACCCACTTTCATGTCCAAGTATTTGTTGAAAAAAGAACAGGTGAAGCATGTTCGTTGCCGCCGAAAACCGAAAGGACGTATAGCTTTCCTAGAAGGAACAGAAAAAGAAAAAATAGAATCGACTGCTTGAAATGGACGACTATCTTAAAGGTTTTGGTTGTTCAATGAAATGAAAAACATTGACGCACTAATGTCTGAACAAAATATAGCCCAATTCAATATGTGTTTTGACTATGCGATGAGAGTTCCTAATTTTAATAAATTGCGCTGCATTTTGAAAGCCCGGCCAAAGCAAAAACAAACCATCACGCGATTATGATTGTATGGGCGTTGGCTTGATACAAGCCCAATTCATGTTTAAAAACAAAAACAGCATCAAACATGGCGTTTATTTCTTAAGACCAGGAGAACATGCTGATTCGTAATGCTTATTAAACTCATTCAACTTTCAGTGTGTTTTTATAACTATCCAAATTCCACAAGCTTAGGAAACAGTAATAAATGAACTGTGTAGCAAACGCCAAACATTATTAACTAATGCAACTGGCTGGCGATTTTCGGTGATCTTCTAGCAAAACAAGATAGGGATATGCAGACCTTAGTACATCACCATATGGATAGGAGTAGTGTGGGCCATCACTAACTCATATAAATGCTCCAAATAAACATGACCGTATGTTACAAATAACTAGTGCAGTTAGATCCGCCAAAAAACAGCAATGGCTACATCAGTAATTGCTGTAACACCTGCCAAAAAGCCCAATGCAAGCCTTGGGTTGAAAAGGGATCACAGCAAACTAGCCAAACAACCCTATGTGATCGCTTGCCTGCCAATGACTTAGCAACCTGCAAAGTCTCGTGCAAACTAGGTCAAACGACCCTATGTTAACGCTTGAATGCGAAAGCTGCGGCATGCACCTGCAAAGCCTCACGCAAACTAGGTCCAAACTACCCTATGTATCACTTGGGGTTTATTGAGGTTGCGCCGAGACACAGCCGTTTAGTCACAAAGCAAGAAGTGGCCCTAGGAGATCTACTTTTGTTTGTTGTGGTGTTTTGGCCTACCCAGCAACGCACTCACTCCCCACCACCCCCACCCCTGGACTGTCTATTGTGTGTTGTTGTTGTTTGTCCTGCCCCCACGCATGCACACCCCACACCCCCACACTGCCCACCCCCCACCCACGAATGCACACACTCAAGTTCCTTCTAATTTTTAAACAAGTTATTCCAGTTCTTACTTAATTTACTTCTAAGTTGTCTTAATCATTCACAATGTTATCCCCAAGTTTTTACTAATCTTGACAAGTATCTTAATTAAGTTCTTAATTAAGTTTTTGATCAGTATCTATAAAAGTTCTTGATAAGTCAACCTTTAAGTACAACCAAGTTCCTTTATAAGTTATCATATAATTATCAAAAAAATACAAGCTAAAATGTTTTATCTTAAATAGGAGATGTCTAATATAGTACACACATCGCCATCAAAACACGCGTCAATATCGATGAGAATGTCTAGCTCAGCGTTTCTCTGCATAGATCATTAAGGAAGGTTTACTCCGAAGCAACCGCACTGATTACAATTGGTCTATGGGAAATGTCTTTATATACTCCATCTTTATATATTTGACTTCATATTTTATAATACGCCATTATCTATTTTTTATAAAAAAATTAAAATATTATTCCATTATAAATGGGAATCAAAATGATGCTTGATTAATTGTCGGTTTTGGCTTGCAGTTGTCTCTTTCCTGTATTTAATGGTTCAGATTTATTTTGATTGCTTTGGTTTCTGTTGCCATCGGTTTATAAATTTTATAACCTTAATAAACTGCCTACCCAACAGCAGCAATGGCGCTAAAAATGGCAACAGTTTTTAAGTTCAAAATTCCATGAAGACTTTGGTGCCCTTGTAACACATGAGTTTTTATAGACTTGCATTGAATCAACTTGTTCTGGCGCTGGCGTGTTATGTTACATGATGAGACATATTCAGTCACATTAATTTTTTTTCTGTCCTTTTCCACTCTGCTTAATTTTTTCCTGCTTCAACACTCCCAGGATTATTTAATGTCACCACCTGATTCAGCGTTTTCTGCTGATTTTCTGCTTTGGTTACTTTCTCCACCTGATTCGTGGTTTCTGATCTGCTGAATTCCAGCTCGCTCATTTGAAGGGAAACAAAATCTATATGAAATAAAAGTTAATAATCCCATTGATCGCTGGCGACAATAATGTTCCAAATCTGTAATATAGATCTACAGCCTAGAGACACTTAAATGACTTTGTTTAAAACAGGATCTTGCGTTAAATCATACGTAAGATCTTGTTCAGATCATTGGGAGCAAATCCTACTGACTAGTTTAGTGTACAAAACTAAGAACCGTTTGCCCACATCTTTTTACCATTCTAGACCCCAGCTGGCGCTTCATACCTGTTATGATACCTTTAAAATGTCTTGGCGGCGACATCTGTTGAATTCTGTTACAATGCAAATTCAGTTCCGAGGAACTGTTTTGTTTTTTGCACACTCTGCAAAGAATACAACCTCTCCTTTTGGCATAACAGCTGGCCATCAAACATGGTCATTCATAAGTTCGGGAAGGTTTATGGCCGCCTTGTAAGCTGTATAGACATCACTGTTCATGTTTTTTTAATAATTATAATTATGTAATTTTATAAAAATGAGCACCGAAAAAACTTACCAACCCTTGTATAACCATTCTGGGGGGAGGGTTTGAGGCAGCCTAAGTGTAGGAACTTTCAATGCTTGGTAAAAGCCGGTTAAGAATTAAACCAGCATATCCTTTGGCAAACTAGACTTTGAGGATTCAGCAAAGCTAATTGCTATCATTGCAGCTTCGTTGACCACGAAAGATTTTCTAAGGCAAGCAAGGAATAAATCCAAGACAATATAAATTATGTAAAGAAAAAAAATACTTTTATAAAAAATGGCTTCATCGCATACTGATAGGCGTCGCTGTTGGTGAATGCGCTTGCTTTTAGCGTAAGTAATTTCGCATTGTAGTAAACTGGGGAATGACTGCGAGAGAAAAAGACATAACAAAAGCTAATGGAGGCAACTAGCAGCTGCAACAAGACCGCCTATGAAAGGCAAAGACATGAGCATTAGATTTTATAATGACACACTGAAAAAGACAGGGCATGCAGGCATACAACATTTTAAAAATGTTGATCAAGCAATAAAACAATATTATCTATTAACAGCAAACCAATCGAGACAGTTGCCCCCACAAAATTCAGTGACTTTTTCAACCATCGAGAAAAACAAAGATGCAAGAAATCCGGGTTTAAATGGTCGATGGTATACCGCCGATATTTAATGTTGCACATAATATTGCTGCATAAAAAATGAACAAAAATCAATATTCGCCAAAGGATACTTGGAAGTTCAATCACAGCAAATAAAAAAGCTAGAGCCAAGCGCAAGTAGCCAGTGAACAAACAGCATAAGGAATGGTTACTAAACAAGCAATTTTGGCAATTTATTTACAACTGCCCCTAACGAATACAGAGACCACACTTTGTTAATACAACTCAAACTACACCCATCCAAATGGATCTCCTATATTTACCCTCTGATAGGAATTAGACGAAAAGATTAAGTAAGCACCTCACAGTCATTGACATGCTTCAAGATACAAAGATCAGACACCCATTAACACAAAAGAGTGCTTCTGCTGTGCTTGTTGGCATACAGCTGATATACCAGCGAGGCCCCTTAACTTTCCCTCGCATGATTCAAGTCGTTGATGGAAAAGAATTTAAAGCCCCAAGTGATCAAATTTATGTTAAAACACAGAGTTAACCATTAAAAGAGGCATCTCCCAGATTTCACAGATACACAGTCTTTAGTTGAAAACTTGTAACAAACAGATATCAGAAAGACTTTTCCATCCTACCAGTAACACAGAGACTGATTGACATTCTCGGCCAACAACAGAATTTGTTTAGAAAACTGCCCACAGTTTTTGCGCGCAAGTGAATTAATGAAAATTTAAAGGGTTTAAAAACCAGTACAAGCAATCAAAAGAAAAACAATAAATGTTGTTGAAGGAGTGTCTTCATTATCCGCACAACTAGTTACCAATCATTTGGATTGAAAGTAAGGTACCTTTTATTTACCGGGAGAGCAGAAGGGGACACACCATCAGGGCAACTGAACCAGTTTGGAGTGTTGATCCATAAGAAATAAAAGAATTGTAAAATGAATCCGCCCTGTATTATTTACGAGAACTTGACACAACAAATCAACCAGCTCCTCAAAGATCTTTTGTGAAAGAAAGAACTCAGATAATCCCACCAACACAGTTTCCGCTTTAATTAATTTACGTAAATATATTTGTTTAAAATGAAGGCCAGAAGGTGAAGCGCAGAACGAAACAAGAATGGTGTAAGGAAAGACCTTGAAAATGATACGGGAATCATTTCAGTCGTGTAATGCTATTAAGAAACATTTTCGAGGATTAATCATGCATGCTAAATCATCAGATCACCTACAATCCAACCCCCAAATTGGGAAAAAGAATATCTTGAAAATAGATAAAAAAATTCGAACTCGTCAAGCAAACATGAGAAAAGATTTAAATGAATTTATGAAGCTATTATGATCTTATAATAAAAAGTTGATGAAAAATAAAAAAACCCTGTTTAAAGCGGTCCACCAGTGCCGAATGCATAAGAAAACTCCGGATTAACAAGACACCCGTTTTGTGTTTGGTTCTATCTAATGACTTTCTTTGTACAACTGTTGTGTTGATCTCAGTAGATTAATCCAGTTTTTACGTGTCATGAAGAAAACGTCTTAGGCCAAACAATGCTTCTTTGTAGTTTGTCATGATGATATGTTTATTGACTGCACAACGCCTGCGAGATATCCCTTTCTTTCTAATATTTTCTCCTGGCTCGAAATACTGTAGCATTTTGACCTTAAACACAAACTCCTTGATCACCTTTCCGAAAATTCATCCTTCATCTTTCCTAAAACCTTCTTGTTAGTAATTGAAAAAGTAAAGGCAATTCTTTATATAATTCGACGTTCATACCATTCCTCCTGTCCTTTATCTACTACCATTTCCATGTCTTTATAGATGTCTTCAGTAGGAATATCTATAACAAAACTAACTGTATCTGTGTAAAGTACTCTTGACTCATGATACAAGGCTTAAAGTAGTCATAAAGAACTCTAAACATCAAAAAGCTTTGATAATTTTCTAAAACATTAAAACCCAAAAAATACTTGTTTGTCTAATTTGAAACTTTCTTTTTTTCATCATTATGCCAAAAAGGTGATCATAAATCTTCTAAAGTCCGATAATTTGGTTTTTTGAAGTCAGATAATTGCTTCGTACTCTTTGGTGACTAATCTGACATCTTTGCGCTTGTGCGGATTCTCCATAGTCCCTTTCCAAAACAGCTGATTGTTCAAACATCTTAAAAAAAGTCTTTTTCTGAAGCATCTGTGGATTTAGTTCCTGAGATAGTGTTCTTCATGATAAGGTCTCATGAACTGTTCTTGGTCAAAAGCAATTATGCGATTGGACAGCGTTAACTTTAAACCATGTTCTTTGAAATAAAATTGTAGAAGTTCTGGTAATGAGATACACGAGATGGGGTGGGGCCCCGAAGATTGGGCACAAGTTTAGGTGGCTCTCTGGATCCATCTTTAGAATTTCCTGCTGCTAATGGTATCATTATGCAGGTCATGGAGTTCATGATGATATTCTAAGTCAACTTCCTAGAATGAAACCGCGCTGCTGATCAGGCGTTAAACTGTTCAACTCCACTTTAATGAGCCTTTTGAATATTATTCGTCCCTGTGTACATTTTAAAGTTGCGTAATGGAAGTGATTGCGCCATTGCCCATCCATACAGATTGTTTGCATCTAAATACATGAGATAGTTAGACCTTTTACTCGGATCATAGTCGCCAAGTATTTGTTGTTTGCTTTACAGTAATGATGCGACGCCATACTAATTCCTCCACGCAATCCGTTTTCAATCATCTGAATCATTGGTAAATCCGACAATAAATCATCTGTACTCCAGTAAACTTTAAGAAAGCGTCCCAGCTCATCCCGGCGCAGAAATTAATGCGCAGGATCCAAACTGATAATGTTTCATGCAGGTCTTTCTATAATTTTCAAAGACGTCCGCCAACAAACATACATCGCCATAAGTAGAGATCATGATAGTCACCCATCGTTTTACAATCTAACTTCTGCCAAGCATCTTGAGCATGCTGGTAATCGTGATCGCTGATGTCCTTTCCTCTAAGACTAGAAAAGAACGCGCCTTTAGGTGGAAGTGTATCTTCTCAAACCTTTCCAACTGTTCATGTACTCATAAGGGTAAACACCCTTTCTAACAAGGTTGGTCAAAATATTCTTCCGTTATTGGGCAGGACTTTAAGGACATAGCCAGTGACTCTAATGACCCATCATGTGTTGCATAGAGTCATAAAAGACATGTTATTTAAAGTGAAACACATGTACTTTTCTGATGACTGTGCAATGCATGCTACCCTGAAGGCTGTTACTGCTTGCATATAAGATGGAAGTCGTAACCTCGCAAGTTATGAAAGAAGATGGGCAGCTTCCATGTCTTAGTTCAAACTTTAGTTGAAGATTGCATTTACTGTGCGCTGCCCTCTAAACTTCCCACTAATGTGATCATGGTCTCTTACTGTGGGGTTTACACTCTTGGGCGTTAGCTCTAAACCGCAAATCCAACAATGCGTGCTGAGTCATACTGTTTTTTGGTCTTCAGGCGCCATTATGATTTCAGATAAGTTAGATTATTAGAACAGTCATTGCGCACTTGCTGCATGCGTTTTAAGAATGTTTCTGCAGCATCCGTCCTCTATATAATTCTGGTTCTGAATAAACGCCATCCGACCTAACAATAATGAAGGCAAATGAACAAATCTGATGATTACTCATTAAGACTGTTTTTCGAAGTTTTTGTGGTGCAGGCCTTCATAATGAACAATAAGCGACTCGAAGTCTTGCTTAAACTACTATGGCCATGTATTGCAGCGTTTTCAGTTCTTAAAACTAACTTTAGATCCTGGCGGGGGCTAGTTAGTTCTCCTGTCTTACATCTACAGAACTTTTACAATGTTTTAAAATGTTCACTTGCGGCTTGCACAGATGGAATTTCTTGTTAAACATTTTCTGCAGAATGCTTGTATGTTAGTGATTTATGAAGTATGCTCCAATAATCTGCTCATAGTGCGTATCAATGTGTATGGGGCATCCCCGCTGGCGAAAGAAATAAGGAGTAAGTCCACCTGACTTTTGAGCTGGTTTCGTCACCTATTGTTGGACAGTTCTTGGACACTTTAATTGCGCCAAATTTGTTTACCTCAACCCATGTGTATACAAAACAGTCTGGTTGTTTTGTTCATCAAACTGATCAATTGGTCACACTAAAGGAAAGGGCTATTCCATTGAAGATAAGATCTTTGGCGTATTCCGATAGTTAGTCACTCACTCTGCGTGTTTCGCGAACAATTGGGGATGCAGCTTGCAAGAACGCTAACCACATAAAAATATGTTGTCTGAATTTTTTTTATGTTTACACATCTCTCTTTAAAGCCAACTCCCGAGGTAATGGAATGTAACCTTGCCTACAATCGGTGCATACTTAGCCTGTTTTAAACTGATCTCTAAGACAACGCCCACTGACCAACCAGAGCCTCGCCTTTTAGCTCATCAGCGGCAGCGTCAAACTGTGGTAAGGGCAGTATCGTACTGCCCAACCCCGGACCGGGAGTTAATCATTAGAGGAAAGATAGTCTGTTGTTTAGTTGAGACCAGACTTCAAAGATTTTCTTCATTTATTGTTACATAGTTCGATGTAAAACAGCTAACATACTTTAACAGTCGGACTAAATGTTCGTTTACTTGGAACTTGAGAAATAGCATGAAACACCTTGCCTGTAACGTTTATGTTGGTCAATGACTTCTAAATCAATATCATTCATGCTCTTTGAAAAACGCTCTCTCCTCGAGCATTCCTTCAAACAATTCTCCTTGTACCTTCATATATCTTAGCCATGCTGTCTTTCTTATCTAAGCCAAAATATTTAATTAAATTTAAAAAAAAATACTTAATCAGAACCAATAACAACGGTCTTTTTGCGCATGACTCCTAAACTAAAGGTATAAACACCTTTTGTGTTGTTAATGTGAGCAGTTTAGAACAGAGTTTAATGTCTCGTTTACTTTTTTTAACATTCCTTTTTTGAATCTGCTCAGGGGTCTGGCTGTTAGAAAACTTGTCATTCACCGCCTTCTTTGAAGATCAACCTTTTTGTCTTTTGTAGTCATCAAAATCCAGCTCTGTAAACGATAAATCTTCATCCGTGATGTTTGAGTCAACTAGCCTTATTTATTTCAGTTTAAACGAGCTAAAGGTTTAGCTGTTTAATAGTTGAACCATAGCTGTGTGCTTTGAGTTTAGTTTTTCTTTTCTGCTGCGGCACCTACAGCTAATGAACACAGGCCAAGACTAAAGACAAACTCCTAGAGGTAAAGCTGCGGTTCGCCTATGCCCTTGCATAAGAGACCAACACTCTCCGTATTCCTGCAGAAAGAGCGCATAGTCGATGCTCCAGTATTAACATAAGAAACAGCATAAAAGGCAAGCCAGATACCTTCGTTTGGTTTTGCTGAATTTTTAAAGGTCCTGCTCTAGTTTTTTTGTTGCATTGTGTAATGTATGTTAATCTGAAGGTTTTTACTTCGGATTCTATAACAGCAGAATAGCCTGCTATCTCTTTCTTTTGGCGCGCTGTAGCACATTTGGATAAACTGAACAACATGCTTTTTTAAAAAAAAATAATTTAGTATACTACATCTTGTAATCTGATATTTACAATATTCAGCTGCGCATCATATATAAAACCAAATGTACATTAAGCGGTATTTATCGGCTTCTTCTTGCTTTATCAATTTTGGATGTTATTTACGTCTCTCACAGTTCTCACCGCTTTCCAAGCAACTGGTTATCCTCTGTTGACCATAGGTCAATCCATAAACCGTAATTTCGTGTTAAATAAAATCAATCAAGCAAACATTGGGAAGATGTAAACTTTAGAAACAAGGTCTACTGTTGACTTCTACACCTCCCGCCTCCAAACAGTTTTCTTATATCACAAAAGCTGATAAGGTTTTGAAGCCCCCGCTAGCGTTGATTTGGTTAGGACTACCTCAATCGAACATTGTACGTTTCCGTTATTTATGGATAAAAAACTTTTCCCTTCCTCTTTTGAACGGTTCTCATCTTCGCACAGCAATAAAAATACTCTTAAGCGATCATGCTGCAACGCGAAAAACAAAAATATCCAAATAGCGTCCTGCCTGCTTCTGGATATGTTGTATATGAACACTCTTTCGTATATATTGGGAAAGTGTCTCGATATTGGTGCGCAATCAGCCTGCTAAATTAGGGATTGCAAACAACGTCAAACTCTAACGTGGATGTCAAATGCTGTACTTGTGCTTCGTGTCTGTTGAACAAATACACGAATTGTATTCGAATAAAATTAGTTCAATGACAGTCTGTCTTTAATGCTCCTAGAAAGTATGGCGCAAGCGCTTTTAACAACTCAAAATCTAAGGGAATGGAAAAGCGATTACCATACCGCATAACTTACAGCTAAAGCCTTTTGCTGCGCTTTTTAGCACCTGAGCGCTAGTTCAGACGCCTATTCTAAGTTTAGTAGCTTCTTTCATTGCCGATTCCATGAAACGCAAGATCTTCCCGTTCATTCCCGGTTAGCCATAGATAAGAATAGGTTAAAAATATGTCTGCAATGTGTAAGAAAATATTTCTTCCCCTCAAGTTTTTTAAAGAAAAGATTTCTTAACGATTGTTGACCGTACCCAAATTCTGTACAACATTCCCAGTTTGGGTCTGTTTGATGAAACAAGTCGCAATTTATGAAAGAAAAGACGCTCAGAGCCTGCAACAACCACGTCATTGCTCCTAGGTCTGGAAAATTTGACAGTAAGAAATTGATCCGCATCATAGTAGATGGAATATAATGAAGAACAGTCATGTCCGCTTATTTCCCTCACGGGAGCCAAGGGTTCTTTCAGTCTTCCTATGCGGTTAAGCATCGAGCCATGTGCTTGTTTGTGGCATTTTTATGAAGCAAAATAAAAAGTTTAATTATTTAAAACATGGCAGGAATTGAAGGCGAAGAAGATTAAGATGTTTTTGATCGTGGAGACGACATGAGATTCCCCTTGGGACGCATCTCTCTGGGTCACTCATTGCATGATGAATTAGCAGAAATCGTAGTACATTACCACTAAGTCTGTATAAATTTAACAAGAAATTAAGGCCAGATCCATTATACCAAAGTTTAGCCAAGAACCTCATCCGAATTTATAACCCTAAAATGATTTTGAAGAAAAAGATGTACCATTATTGATTGTGAGGAGCGACCAAGGACAACTGTTCAGCTTACAACAAAAAAGACCCATCAAATTTTTAGCCGTGTGTTCAAATAAGAAATAGGCTCATGTGAAAGATCAAATCGCCATGGGCCTTGTTTAGGCCAAATTAAAGGGCGTAGGCATCGCTAACTTCAAAACTCACAGCAAGAACTCCCGACAGATAACACAAATGCACAACAAGAACTAAAGATTAAATCAATCAGCAGTGTGAATTAATAATTAATATAAGCAGAATCCAGTTTTTCAGAAGAAACAGCGTAAAAGACAATACACTACTCGCCGCTACCCAATTCGAGAATATAGCCCATTATCATGCTGTGTAAGAACCATCAGAGGCTAATTAACAAACAATTTAGCAAAACTAGGTGAACTAATGAGCAATAAAAAAGAGAAAAAGAAAAACTCGTTGAGTGCATGATGACGCCAACTTAGTGGCCTGATATTAAAGAAAGAAAACCCCAAGACTTAAAAGATCTTGAACAAGAGAGTATCAGCAACAGAAGTGCTAACTACTAACCGAGACCATACAAACTCCAGTGAATAGAATACGAGCAACAATCCTAAAAAAATTTTATATGGAAGACCACAAACTCTATGCATAACGAATCCGCACACATGAAAAGAGAGTCACTGATACACCAAACAAAAGCTTTAAAAACCGCCATAGGATATTAGCACAAATAACGACTTGGATAATTCAATTCCAGGCCGCTGAGGACAAAGTCCATTGCCTCCACCACCATCGCCTGATAAAATCCAGGTACAAAAACAGCATTAACAATTGACAATTAATTAAAAAATAAGCTGGTACAGAAGCCCGAGAACTGCTTTAACAGTATCTAGGGGAGTATTGTCAGCTGGCTATATGTCTAAGCAAGCAAAGAAGTGCATATGGCCGAGCAACTTATTGACAAAATTTATCACTGAAAAAGTTGGGTTATCAATAATTAGTAAGATAAAGACCAAGTAATCCTATCCAGTTAATCCAATACAACGCTGTCTTTTCATATTCCATGTCATCGCGAACAGAGTCCGCTAGCTTTTGCTGAGCCTTCAAATGACTTAGGGTGGTATGGACATCGGATTAGATACTTAATCTTGGTGATCTTTTATTGTTTTGTAAATTACTGGCTCAGAAATTATGTCGTTTTTCCCAACCTTCTTTTCATTGCCTGCGAAAAAGAATTTCATATATTATAGTTTATATTGTACCTATCTGGAGTCTGAGGTTCAGAAGCAGCATGTATAATCCAGTGCCAACAACAAAATCTACTTTCGATCTTGCTATTGTACAAAACATGTTGTGTACCTTTGAAAACTTAAGTAAATCAACTGTAGATTAATGGCGTCCTCTAAATTTGCTAAGTATTGTTTATGTGCATCAAGCCAGTAGAAAGATCAGTTTATTCTCGTCTTGCCTGTTCTATGCGAACCTCGCAAAACACCAACGTAAGTACAAAGCGTCGTTTATTCGTTCTAATTCCCGGGGGCGGGGGGTGGGCGGGGGGGGGAGGGGGATGCGGCCCTTAGAATTACCTAAGAGGTAGCGCGAGTGTTGTCCATGCTGTTTTAATGCTACTTGCTCGGTATGGACTTCAGGGCGGGAAAAAGTGTTTGAAAGTGAGGTTCAGACATAATTATACTTTCTTCTGTGCGTGCCCTCGAAAATAAGGGGTGCCTATGCCAGATCAAGATCCAACTTTTGTCAAAAGTCCTGTCTTGATGTTAATATCGAATTCGTTACAGATCCTTTCAAAAGCCTTCATGACTAAATCTTTGCTGAATGATTAAACGATTTGTCATTCGGTAAATGCGCTTGCAGTTCAGTCAAAATCTCTGAAGTAGTAATAAAAATGAATCAGTACACTGACCTCACCAAAGTATCAGGATGAGTTAAATGATTAATCAAACGACACTCCACACCCATTTTTGATGCACAAGACACAGCAAAAGTTTTTCACTGGTTCTGATAAAACTGCATCGAATGACAAAACCACGCTTTCTGGATGAGCTCTATTTCAATAGGGGGTTCAGATAGCTCTCCATGGAGTACTCACCTTTTATGAAAAGATGCAGTCATGGGTCACAGCAATGTCAAGAGTATCAGTTGCTATATTTTTAGGATTGGTAGTGCGGCCTCCACAAATATTTTAAAGCATCAGTATATTTGAAAGCACTCATTTTGATTTGTTTTAAAAAATTTTGTAACAATAACAACTCAAGACCGTCCTTCGTTTTTAAGGGGAACATGCTATAGATAACAATTGGCGAAAGCTAGAACGTTCGCGCACCATGAAATATTCTACAAAGTCGTATGGTTTAATATAAGCAAATGCCAAGGAGAAATAACAAGATTCTAAAATTACCAAAGCAGGGACCAAAATTAGCCAGTTAATAATACCTGATGTTTATTACGGGTTTGCTCCTAAAAAAGCATGATAACTTTGACATTACTCTCAAACTTAACAATGCAAATCTAAAAAAAATGTTAACAATCCAAATGCCTGAAGAAGTATCTTACTTTTTTGGAATAAAGACTAGCTAAAATGTTAGGTCTTTACAACTGGCAATCTAACCCAACTTATAGTTTTAGTGCTGCACCATATGAAACTACTTATGAGGAGAAAGTCCGCTCGATCTTTCATTACATTCATTACTCATGTTCATTTGGATGAGCTTGAGCACTGCTGAAAACTTATATGACCGGAAGGCCCATCCACTGTTTTAAGAGCTCTTCTCATCAGGAAAGCTGAAGCATATTTGCGATTATAAATTATACAATTCCCTAATTACAGTTTTAAAAAGATTAGTATGTGGGAGGGTTGGATCATTAATATAAAAATCAAAGACAAGGCGGGAAAGTTGTGAAATGAAGATAACCAACACATCGTTTTGGAAATAAAAAAATAAGTTGTTCTAAAAAATGTCGCGCGTGCCAGAAGAACCAGGAGTTACATTAGCGCCAGTGTGGGTATAACCTTAGAAATAAAAGACTTGCAGACGTAGGCTGACGCGACTTTGGAACAGAACGTGAGATAGGCCTTTGTATGGTTTTGAGTACACTACGATGGTGATTATAAACGCAAAGAGTTTGTGCGACAACTAAAAGTTCCTAACAAGAACAGCTGCGCAATCTATAGGCAGATAATGTTGGCCATTATGAATATAAAATAGTTTCGAAAACCTGACCTCAAATGGCACTTAGAACCATATTTAAGAAAGGGGAAAATAAAATTTGAATTCCAATAAGCCCATTTACTAATTAAGCCGTCAAAAAAGTTTCAGAAAGCAATCAACTCTGGCCCTATACATGTAATGTCTAAATGCCGGACACATAGGTCGGAAAGAAATTGAAATAACGCCGAATGGGAAAAATCAGTACATCCATACCCCCCCCCCACAGAAAAGAAACAGTTGAAAAAAAGGGCGAGCTTCAACCAAATTACAGTTCTTTTCCAAGCAGAAAATTAGGAGACAACTTCACATGATATTTGAAATTTCTGACTATAAAGATTTGAGAGGGATGGGGGTTGTGGGCGTTAGTGAGAACTTATAAAGGAATTAATATTAGCAGGCAAAACTTAGACCGTAAAACGCCTTACCGATGTTGTCGTTCGTTCTACACAAATGTTAGGAAGTTAAGATCATAACAACCAAGCAACAAAATCACTGTTGACTTAAATAGAAACAATCTTACAGAACTGAATTGGATTAATCTTACACATTTGGCCTCGTAGGGTTTTTATTATACTGAACAAGTATTGATGGAGATTATGATAAAACATAATAACTTGGATTAGATTAAATTCTGTAATAAAACTATGGAGCAGTTAAACTTTTATGATAAAAAACCCCTCATAGCTCATCTGATTTGTGGCAAACTGTTGGTGGAAAAACAATATTTGTCCTAGACATATGTACAACAGATTTTATCTTATAAATTTAATCAAATTGGAATTTCTGACTCAACACTTAAATGGAACAAACATATCAATGATAGAAGGTTTATATGGACAAGATGATGAATATATTTAGTTGATCCTAGCAATAAACTGAGTGAAGTGTTTAGAAGTGTTTATAGACTTTTTGAGGAACTCAGACACTATCTATTATAGATGACTGCTCGCAGAAAGAGACATATTAAAAAGAGGAAACACTGTGGGGCTTTTCGAGCTTTCAGTTGTAAGGCATCTAGGATAAGTTGAGTGGATTTTAATATGCCAAAAATAAAACTCAGTTAAAGACTTTAGAGAACAGTTTAAGACTGTAGTTTTATTTCACATGCCTGTAAGACAGAGACTCATTTGATAGAATGTATGCGCAAAAGAATTTATTGAAAATGACCAGAAAACACAGATAAAAGCAAAAATTAAAATCTGAAAGTTTAGTAAATTAGTATTGAAAACGGAAAACCCTACACAGTATGTTTTGTTTGTAGATAATCGTTATTTTGTTTTATTGAATGTCTTACTTGTTAGAGAACGTATAAATCCAATCCTGGGGCACATCGCCCGAAAAACTTGGTGGAGGAGCAAGTTGCCCAGAACAACTATTCCCTGTCTCATTCGGCATACAAATGGAAATCGTTGTTAATGAACACAACCCGTACATTAACTCTGAAAACCAAAAAACACGTGCAGCAACACGCACGTGAAAACCGCTGCAGCCGGGCCAACACACCTATATAACACCGGTGGTGGGCAACCCAAACTCCAACCTGACGATAGCCAAGGCTATGAAACCAATTTGTAAGATTTTTAATACCTCATTTAAATACTTTCTTATCTAAAGTAGCTCCCCAAGGGGTTCCGAACACTTATAAAATTAACACAAGGCTTTTTTTAACCACACTGATATATATATATCAATAAATAAAATATATATATTTATATATAAATAAATATATATCTGTGAAGGTGTGTGTGTGTGTGTGTGTGTGTATGCATATACACGCGCATACACATAACGGAAGTACATCTTCGTACGCTCAGAGAGAGAGAGAGAGAGAGAGAGAGAGAGATGAAAATGCGAAAAGAGAGACAAGAGAAGACGGACATGCAAGAGGTAAACAAAGTACAGGGGGGAATGGAATCCACAAATTCCGAGACAAACCGTTCGGAGATTGTGAGGTCTCACCATAGCCACAATCCTAACCGGCGGGTCCAAACAGATGGGGAGAAGAGATCAAGGCGTACACCGCCATGTAGCACTATGGTATGATGTGAGCGGACAGTCCAGCAGTAGCTAAGGATGTGCGTCAGCAGAATGGATTTCTATGGCAGAAAAGATATATTTTTATCACTGGTGGTCATTCAACTCTTGACCAGTACAGACAAAGACGAGAGAGAGAGAGAGAGAGAGAGAGAGAGAGAGAGAGAGACTGACTGACTGACTGACTGACTGACTGACTTACTGACAGAGAGACAACAGACAAAGATTCCTTGTTGAGTGACAGACAGGCAGGCAGGCAGGCAGACCGAGTGAGACAGAAGACAGAGATTCTTTGGAGAGAGAGAGAGAGAGAGAGAGAGAGAGAGAGAGAGAGAGAGAGAGAGAGAGAGAGAGAGAGAGATTACTTGTGGGGAGGGGGGTAGAGAGATAGACAGAGACAGACAGAGAGACTTACTGACTGACTTACTGACAGAGAGACAACAGACAAACAGAGATTTTTTGTTGAGAGACAGACAGACAGACGGGCATCGGGCCCGGGCAGTCAGACAGAAGAGAGAGAGAAAACAAAAATTTCCCTTGGAAAGAGAGAGAAAGAGAGAGAGGGGAGAGAGAGAGAAGAGAGAGAGAGAGAAGAGAAAGGAAACACCGGGACGGCCAGACGGCACACAAACGGGAGAGACAGACTGCCCCGGGGCTGACTGACAGCCCAACAGACAGAAAACTTTTTAGAACAGACATACAGACAGACGGGCGTCAGCAGAAACAGAAAAGAGCCCTTTCTTTGGAGAGAAGAGAGAGAGAGAGAGAAAAAAAGAAGAGAGAGAGTTTCCGTTTTCTGTATTTTAAAAATCTACGGCTTCAAGTCTCCATGTCTATAAAAATTCCACCCAAACCCCGGGCAACGCAATTTAAAATGGCCATGGATCACGTTCAAATTTGGGCAGTTAAGTTTCCCCACTTCCCCGGGAAAAAAAAACAGTCCCTCCGGCAAAAAAAAAAAAAAAACCCAACGCAGAGTGTTCGTGAGGGACCGTTTATTCCGTTCGAATGGGCAAAGGCTTTTTACACAAAGGCACGGGGCTTTCAAAATTATTACCATTGGCTTTTTTTCCCTTTAAAAGGAAATTATTTGTGTGCCCTTTACGCATCTACGATTAAACCCCTTTGAATGGACTCTCTCTCTCTCTCCCCTCACTCTCTCTCCCCCTCCTCTCTCTCTCTATGTGCTTGCGTGCGGGGTTTTCCGGGCTTATGTCGGGCTTTTTGTTTTTTTTTTTTGTTTTTGGGTTTGGGGTTGTTTTTGTTTTTGTTTTTTGTTGTTTTATTTTTTATTATTAATCTGACGCATTTTTTCCCAAAAATTTGGGGTATTTTTCATTTTTTTAAAGACTTCTGAGAGAGCCCCTCTGAAATTTTCGCGATCCGTGTGTACCTCTTGATTTATTCGGCTGGGCTGCTGCGCTGCTGCTGCTGCGGAGAGCTTAAATGGGTTTAGAAAATTTTGGGTCCCTTTTTTTTTTTTGTTGGGGTGGTGCCATTTTATAGACAGGACAGCCCTCACAAATTTCTTTTTCTAAACTGTTTCCCCCCCAACCCCCCCCCCACCTCTTTTTCCCTCCCCCCCTTTCCCCCCAATAAAAAAGCAAACGTTTTTCCATCCACCCTGTACATACTGAACAAAAGGACAGTCGGGATACATTTGTGTACTATTGAATAAAAACCCCACTTTTTATGGAAAAAACCCAACGGGCTGGTATTGACATGCCCTTTCTGTGCGATACCTGAATAGTATTTTTTTTTTTTTTACAAACATCCCCCCTCCACATTCAAGTATGGGATTCAATTAAAATTTATTTTTCTTATGAATTCCACAAACTACTTTAATAGGGGGCCTACAAGGGGCAAAAATTTTCCCTCACCCTTTTCCACACACCACACGCCCCCCCACGCACGCACGCACGCCCGCACGCCGCACGCCCCGCACGCACCCACGCACGCACACACACACACACACACACACACACACACACACACACACACACACACAAATTTTCCCCTTTTCCAGTTCTTGACGTTTTTAAAAGAAAAAAATAAATGAAAAAATGAAAGAATTCACCTTTCCCACTCTTTCCATTCTTTCATTCATTCACCCCCATTCATTCATTAAATTTAATAAATTTCATTAAAGGGGGGTTTTTGATTTTTTTGATTGTTTGGGATTGACTGATTGGTTGATTCCTTTCTTTAAGAAAGAAAAAAGGGGAAGAAGGGTTTAAAAAAAAGGAATTTGGAGTTTTAAAAATAGAAAAATGAAAAAAAACGGTTTTTTTAAATTTGGAAAAAAAGGCTTTGGGATGCATTATTGTTTTTTTTTTTCTTTTTTTTTTTTCTAAAAAAAAAAACTGCTCTGTGAACTGTACCAGCAAAGGGGAAAAACCAATAATTTGCCACGTAAACCTAAAAAAGGGGATCGGGGTAATAAATATCTGGCGTAGATCGTATTAAAATTTTCTGGAGGCAAAAATTTGGGGAAACTATGTATGTGCCAGTCTTTTTAGAATGGGACGGGGCAAGTTGGTTTTTCATTTGTGTGTACTTGGTTATTTGTATGCTCAGCGCCGCGCGCACGCCCGCCGCGCGCGTGGGGGTGTGTGTGGGTGTGTTGTTGTGGTGTGCGTGCGTGCGTTTCGTGTGGGGTGCGGGCGTGTGCGTGTGTGTTGTGTGAGCCCCAAACAGAAATGGGTTTTTATCCTTTTTCCAGTCCAGGGGCCAATTCGTTTTATTTCAAGGGGAGCCACAGTTTTCTCGGGAGGTTGGAACGTTTTGGGTCAAAAGCAAACTTTGGGCAGCTTTACAGAAAGAAATAAAAACACGGAAAAAATTGGAAAATTTTTCCGCGTTTTAAAAATAAAGACAGCAAAAAATCAAATGGGACGGCATTTAGGGAAACACCTCTCTCCTCTCTCCCCCTCTCTCTCTCTCTCTCCCCTCTTTTCACTCCCTCTCTCTTTTCTCTCTCTCTCTCTCTCTTCTCTAACCCCACACACACACACAAAACAAAAAACACACACACAAACACACACAAGAAATTATAAGTATGGGGGGGCGTGCGGCACGCACCAACACGTACACACACGCCCCCTCCTCTCTCTCCTCTCCTCTCTCTTTTCCTCTCTCCTCTCTTCTCTCTCCCCTCTCTATATATATATATAAATAAAAAATATAATATTTATATATATTTTTTACATATATACACCCCATACAGTGTGTGTGTTTGTGTGTGTGTGTGTGTGTGTGTGTGTGGGGTGTGTGTGTGTGGTGTGTGTGTGTGTGTGGCGTGTGTGTGATGTTCCCCATACATATGGGTTTTTTTTTTTTTTTTGGGGCGTTGGGCCTTTTACTTTCCCCCCTTTTCATCTATTTTAAAAAATTTTTTTCAATAAAAATTATTTCGGTTTTTTTTGGGGGGTTTTTTTTTTTTGTTTTTTGGGTTTTGTTTGGGTTTTTTTTTTTCGCAAAACCTTCCCCCTGCCTGGCAAACAAACCTGGGATCGGGCGGGGGAGGGGGTGGTGGGGGAAAATAGCTGAGGGGTGAATTACAGTTCGTGCATACACGTTTTGAATTTTTGATTAAAATTGGGGACGCGTGTTCCCTTTTTCTCCTGTGTTATCTTTCTTTTCCAAAAAATTGTTTTCAACTTCACACACACAAAGCGCGCGCCCGCGCAAAGCCCCGCAAAGTACCCCCGCAAAGACGCACGCAAAGCACGCACGCACGCACGCACGCACGCACGCACGCCACACCCCACACACACCCACCACACACACACACACACCCACGCACGAACACACATACACCCACACCCACACCTACACACACACGCAAAGCGCGCACGCACGGGCGCATGCACGCACGCACGCACACACGCAGCACGCACACACACAAAGCACACACACCCCAGAGGGCTATATACCACCGGCCAAAACCGAACGCCTCTCTCTCTCCCCTCCCCTCTCTCTCCTCTCCCTCTCTCTCTTCTCTCTCTCTCTCTCTCTCTCTCTCAGAAAAAAGGGACCAAGACCCTCTTGGGCCCCAAAAGTTCAGAACTTCAGCACGGGATGGTAGACTTTTTCTGTGGCACGGTTGAAGTGTTTGATCTCTCGAAAGATGTGAAACTCCAAGCAAAGACAGTGGTTGTAGAACACATCCGGGAACGTGAACTTCCAGACAAGGGGGATGACAGGATGACAGTCCAACAGGAAGTGCGGTGTTAGCACTACCTACTGTGAGACAATCGTGCGGCCAGACGCGGAGTTTCATAATTCATGGCTGCCTTCTGTCGACAAGACTCAACGATCCGCACAGGAACATGTCAAGACAAAAAGCATGTCGTTGAGTTGTCTGTCTGTCTGTCGGTCTTTGTCTGTCCTTTGTCTGTCTGTCTGTCTGTCTGTCTGTCTGTCTGTCTGTCGGTCGGTCGGTCGGTCGGCGGTCGTCGGTCTGTCGGTCTGTCGTCTGTCTGTCGGTCTGTCGGTCGGGGTCGGTCGGTCGGTCTGTCTCTTTGACTCGGTTTCTGTCTGTCTAACAGGCTGGCTGTCTGTCTGTCTGCCTCTCTCTGTCTCTGTCTCTGTCTCTGTCTGTCTCTCTCTCTCTCTCTTCTCTCTCTCTCTCTCTCCTTTGCGCGCGCGCACGCACACACACACACACGCCGCGCGCCACACACACACACACACACACACACACACACACACACACACAACGCGCGCGCGCGCACTTACGCACGCACACACGCACGCATCGAACGCACGCACACTTACACATTGTGTCGATGTGCATGTGTGCGAGAGATAGATGATAGATAGATAGATAGATAGAATAGAATAGATAGATAGATAGATAGATAGTATAGATAGATAGATAGATGGATTGTGTGTGAATGTGTGTGAGTGTGTGCCTATAAATAAAAAGTAGTGTGTGTATATGTGTGTGTGCGTGTGTGTTGTATTCTATCGTATTGCATTGTATTGTATTTTATCGTATTGCAGTGTATTGAATGTTATTGTATTGTATTCTTGATTGTATTGCATTGCATTGTATTGATTATTGCATTACATTGCATTGTTTGTATTCTTGCATTGCATTGCTTGTATTGCACTGTATTGCATTGCATTGTTTGTATTGCAATTGTATGCATTGCATTGCTTGTTATATTGCATTGCATTGTATTGCATTGTGTTTTATTGTATGGCATTGTATGCGCATTGTTATTTATTGCATTGCATTGGTTATTGCATTACATTGCATTGTATTGTATTGCATTGTATTGTATTGCATTGCATTGTGTTATGTGCATTGCATTGTATTGCATTGTATTGTATTGCATTGTATTGTATTGCACTGCATTGGACTGTACTGCACTGTATCGTATGGGATCACGTGGCGTTGCGGGTCATCTGATTGGTGTGGTTTGATGTGGTGCGATCTGGTCTGGTCAGGTCTGGTCTGGTCTGGTCTGGTCTGGTCTGGTCTGGTCTGGTCTGGTCTGGTCTGGTCTGTCAGGTCTGGTCAGGTCTGGTCTGGTCAGGTCTGGTCTGGTCTGGTCTGGTCAGGTCTGGTCTGTCTGGTCTGGTCTGGTCTGGTCTGGTCCTGGTCAGGTCTGTCGTGGTGGTCTGGTCTGGTCAGGTCTGGTCTGGTCAGTCTGGTCAGGTCTGGTCAGGTCTGGTCTGGTCGGTCTGGGTCTGGTCTGTCAGGTCTGGTCTGGTGCTGGTCTGGTCTGGTGCTGGCTAGATGGCCTGGCCTGGTCTGGTCTGGTCTGGTCTGGTCTGGTCTGGTCTGGTCGTGGTCTGGTCTGGATGGGCCTGGTCTGCCTGGCCTGGTCTGGTCTGGTCTGGTCTGGTCTGGGCAGGCCTGGCCTGCTTGGTCTGGCTGGCCTGGCTGGCTTGGCCTGGCTGGCTTGCTTGGCTTGGTCTGGGCTTGGCCTGGCTGTTGCCTTGGCTGGCTGGCCTGGCCTGGCCTTGGCTTGGCTTGGCTTGGCTTGGCCTTGGCTTGG
>JAFLJL010001538.1:0-2500 GCA_018398815.1 Conus ventricosus | reverse complement strand
CAGTGAAGAGCTATGAATGTTGCAGTAGCGTCGCTCGGGTTGCTGCGGAAATGCAAAATTAGCGCCGAGCGTTATTGTAACGGAGGCGCTTAATGGACACTCTCTCTCTCTCTCTCTCTCTCTCTCTCTCTCTCTCTCTCTCTCTCTCTCTCTCTCTCTCTCTCTCTCTCTCTCTCTGTCCAGTACGTTACGGCCTACGTTTCTCAGAAAGGTGTGTGCTGATTTATCAGGCGCACAAGTTGTTGTTTTTGTTTGTATTTAGCATGCATTTGATCACGCAGCAGCAGCGACAGCAGCAGCAACAGTAACAGTAGTAGTGGTGGTGGTGGTGGTGGTGGTGGTGGTGGTGGTGGTGGTGGAGGTGGTGGTGGTGGTGGTGGTGGTGGTCGTGGTAGAAGTTTTAGTAGTGGCAGTAATATTAGTGCTTATTTTTGAAGTAGTAGTAAGCTTAGTAGCAGTAGTAATAGTAACAGCAGTAATATTAATACAAAATTTTGTTGTATTTGTTATATGAATAGCAACAATAGTTATATGAACAGCAACAATAGTTACACGAACAGCAACAGTAGTTATAAGAACAGCAACAATAGTTATAGCAACAATAGTTATATGAACAGCAACAATAGTTATATGAACAGCAACAATAGTTATAGCAACAATAGTTATAGCAACAATAGTTATATGAACAGCAACAATAGTTATGTGAACAGCAACAATAGTTATATGATCAGCAACAATAGTTACACGAACAGCAACGATAGTTATAAGAACAGCAGCAATAGTTATAGCAACAACAGCTATATGAGCAGCAATAATAGTTATATGAACAGCAACAATAGCGATATGAATAGCAACAATAGTTATATGAACAGCAACAATAGCAATAGCTGAAACAAAAGGAGAAGGAGGACGGAGAAGACAAGCAGAATTAGTAAGAGAATTAATATGAGGATTAAACATCCAGACAAAAAAAGCTTAAAGAAAGAGACCATTACTGAGCAATTGGGGGGGGGGGGGGGGGGGGGGGGGGATGGAGAACAAAACGTAAGACAAAAGGTCGGGAAATACGGGGATGATATAGAAAATAAACAAGGAGAGGGTATGATGAAAATACACGAATAAAAACAACAGAAAGAATGTAATATAGGAGACGAATACAAGATTGTCATGAGTCGGCCGAATGTTCTCGAGCATTTAGGCAAATTAAGGGTAGTTTTGCTGTTGTTGAGAGCAAGTTCCTTGGGGTTTGGTTCAAGTGTGCAAAACTCAGCATCCCCAGAGGAATACCCGGGTCGTGTACTGAAGGAGGAGGAGTTACTGGGAAGTGTTTAAAATGTCCGAGGGATAGTGACAAGGAGTTGCCGACCTGCCGGTCTGGGTAGAGGAATGTCCAGTCCGACCATGGCTGGCTATTCACTGGGTTCCCCAGGGGGCCTGAAGGGAAGGCAAATCGTGTCAGGTGACCGTACGGGTATGTGACCATCAGCCTGCAGGCAGAGTACAGCGACCATCCAGTCGTCCCTGTTCTGAGGAATGAATGGAAGGTTCGGCCAAATTGAGTGATTCGCCCCTTGTTATCTATAGAGGTAGTAAATACTTGAAGCATCAGTCCATGGTGGTAGAGAAGTCCAGGTGTTAGTACAATGGGTAGCTTTGGGGAATCGAACATGAGTTTGAATAGGAGGTTATGCTTAACCACTTGGTACCCAAGTCTTGGTTAGCGCTAGCAGCTGTTGTGTGTGTGTATGTGTAGGTGACTAGTGATTCCATTGGTGGAATAAAAATAACTTGGGAATTTATTGGTACAAATCGTTGTGATGGGTGTGTGCCCGTGATTCATTGGTTGGCCAGTTAAAAAATCGGGTTCTCTCTTGTTTGAGAATGAATATAAGCTGCTTGGGAAAAACCAGGGAGAGTGTGACTCACTTAAGGGAAAGTGAACTCGCCCCTTTGCTGAGGGGTCAAGAAAATACAGCGTGAAGCAGAGGTTAGCTGTGCCTCGTTGCTCCCGGGTGGGGACGTAAGACAGTGGAGGTTGCTGTAGCCTCGGAGCCCACGACGAGAAGAATTGTCTCCCGTGTGGGGGACGGTCGACAGCCCAAGGGCGTGTCAGCCTGTTGGAGCCTAGACAGGAGCTGCCAGACAACGGTGGGGAGTTTGCAGGCAGAGAAGACCCGTGGGAGAGGCCGACAGGAGCCCTTTCGTGGAGAGGGCGAAGTACGGTGGAGTCCGGGAGATCGGTGTGAGGGTGCGATCAAGCTACGTTGCCAGTGTCCCCAACGGGATTTGGCCAATCGGGAGGACACACGGTGTGGTAATTCAGCCAGTCGCACAGGGGATGAGGAAACTGACGTCAACCAAGGATGCTGGCAGTATGGAGCTTTATTGGCTCCAAGTTTATAAGGTGCAAACGGATAGTGGAATTTGTCTTTCTGGTTAATGAAGAAGGGAAAAAATGACGTTGGTTCAAATAAAGGGGGAATGGGCCTGAAAAAGTTTT
>JAFLJL010001537.1:14574-35592 GCA_018398815.1 Conus ventricosus | reverse complement strand
CACGCGCGCGCGCACACACACACACACACACACACACACACCACACACACAACAGAGGGTGGATGTTGTGGTGGCGTGCACATGTTGCCCGCAGCTTGCAGGTATCAATAATTAATTTGTCCTTCTCCGCCCCTGTCTCCTTCATCCCCCCCCCAAGTTAAGAAGAAGTAAACTAGAAGAGGAGAACAAATAATTATTCAAAAGAATGAAAGGGCGGTTAGGGAAGCAGGGGGCATGAAGGGATCGCAACGAAGGAAGCAATAATATGACTGAGAGAAAACAGACAGTATCCATAACAAACAGACACTTCGATAATCACAACAGTAATCAACAAACAGACATGTCGATAATCACAACAGTAATCAAACAAACAGACATGTCGATAATCACACAGTAATCAAACAAACAGACATGTCGAACACAGCAGTAATCAAACAAACAGACATGTCGATAATCACAACAAATCAAACAAACGAGACATGGTCGATAATCACAACAGTAATCAAACAAACAGACATGTCGATAATACAACGTAATCAAACAAACATACATGTCGATAATCACAACAGTAATCAACAAACAGTACATCCTCATAACACCAATTAAGTAATCAAAAACAGACATGTCGATAATCACAACAGTAATCAAACAACAGACATGTCGATAACACAACAGTAATCAAACAAACAGACATTCGATAATCACAACAGTAATCAAACAAACAGACATGTCGATAATCACAACAGTAATCAAACAAACAGACATGTCGATAATCACAACAGTAATCAAACAAACAGACATGTCGATAATCACAACAGTAATCAAACAAACAGACATGTCGATAATCACAACAGTAATCAAACAAACAGACATGTCGATAATCACAACAGTAATCAAACAAACAGACATGTCGATAATCACAACAGTAATCAAACAAACAGACATGTCGATAATCACAACAGTAATCAAACAACATGTCGATAATCACAACAGTAATCAAACAAACAGACATGTCGATAATCACAACAGTAATCAAACAAACAGACATGTCGATAATCACAACAGTAATCAAACAAACAGACATGTCGATAATCACAACAGTAATCAAACAAACAGACATGTCGATAATCACAACAGTAATCAAACAAACAGACATGTCGATAATCACAACAGTAATCAAACAAATAGACATGTCGATAATCACAACAGTAATCAAACAAACAGACATGTCGATAATCACAACAGTAATCAAACAAACAGACATGTCGATAATCACAACAGTAATCAAACAAACAGACATGTCGATAATCCCGAAACAACAGCGGCTTGGTTCGTTTTGTCCTCCACGGCTGGCTGGTGCGGGCTGCCAGGCGTGCACCGCTCGTCAAGCAGACGACATGTTGACGGCACGACGGCAGGGTCACGTGGTGTCGGCAAAATGGCGCCAGGTATGGACACGATAGTGCATTGTGTGAGGAGATAAAGGAGTTTTTCACCGGGTTTTGTTCAAGTGGCACTTTATCAAGAGCCTTGCGATATGTCGTCGACTGGGAGTTTCCGTGTTCGTCTGAAGAATCGGTAAGTCCGTGGATCGAATGAACGTTTATCAGCAGGTGAAGCTATCAGGTGTGGAGCTTTTTTCTGTGACTGCCGCTGTACACTGGTACTAACAGTCACTGGGGTGTACATTAGGTACTGTGCCAGAAGTCCTGGGCAGCACCGGGCCAGTTAAGCCAAAGAATTATCAGAGATCGATTTGTGTTCCGCGTAATTAACCTTTCCACTGTACGACACGCACGTCTCGACTGGACTGAAAACTGGTGGAATTGAGCAGCGAGTTACACCTTAGAAAATCTTTGTTTTTGGTGTTTTTTTCTGTTCTGTTCTATTTTGTTTTCGGTCTTACTTCTTATATGTGATTATTGTGTAGTTCTGGTATAAATGAATACATAAATAAGTAAATGAATAAATTAATTAATAAATAAATGGATGAAAAAAGGGGGGGGGGGGGGGGGGGGGGGTAGCGACAGTTCTTGGTAAACTATACAAATGTTGTTGGTTGTCAAGTTCATCTCTTTTTCATGTACTATGTACATTTGTTGTGCCACAGTTGAGGGCATAGGCCTATCTTCAATAATGTCCAAAATGAACACCGCAAATGCGAGGACGAGCGCAGAGGGATCAGTTACAAGTTGTTACACTTGAGCTACAGTGTGCGAACAGGCCACTTTCACACATACGCGCGCGCGCGCGCACACGCACGCACGCACGCACCCACCACCAACACACACACACACACACACACAACACACACACACACGCGCGCGCGGCGCGCGCCGCGCCGCATGCACGCAAACACACACACATGCGCACGCACGGACACGCGCGCCGTGCGCGCGTGTGCGCACGCACGCAGACACACACACACACACACACACACACACACACACACACACACACACACACACACTCTCTCCTCTCTCCTCTCCTCTCTCTCTCTCTCTCCTCTCTTCTCTCTCTCTCTCTTTTACACTTACATATGTTTCCCCAGCCCACCTCACTCCCTACCCCCACTCTCTCCTTCCTCTTCATTATTATTATTCTCTTTTTTTTTGTTTTTGTTTTTTTGTTGTTATTATTTTTTGTTGTTTTGTTTATTATTATTCTTATTTTTTGTGTTGTGTTTTCATTTATCTTCTATTTTCATTTGATGTTCCTCTATGATTACATGACCGCTTTGCTTGCTTCTTTGATTTCTTACATGTTAATTGATTTCACTGCATGCCTGTAGTCCCTACTCAGGCGAGGACTGGATGTAAAAAAGCACGTTAGTGCTTATCTATTATCCTCGTAAATAAAGAATTTTGTCTTGTTTTTGTCTTGTCTCTTTTCTCTCTCTCCTCCCCCCTCCCCCTCTCTCCCCCTCCCCCCTCCCCCCTCTCTCTCTCTCCCTCCCCCTTCCCCCTCTCTCTCTAGTGCGCCCCCTTTTTACGAACTGGGCCACGATTTTCTTTGCCGGCGTGTTTTTGAAATTTTATTGTGTTTTGGTCAAACTTTTTTTTTTTCTTTTTTGGGCTTTCAGATTTTCCCTGTATATCTGCGAACATGTTTGCTTCTGTCCGTCCTTCCGCCCGCCCTTATTTTTGAGTCCCCGCCTGTCTGTCTCTTTCTGCCCTGTCGTCCCCCCTCCCTCTCTCTCCTCTTTTCTTTTCTCCCCCTCCCCCTCCCCCTCTCCCCCTTTCCCCCTCCTCTCTCCCCTCTCTCTCCCCTTTTCCCCTTTCCTCCGTCGTTTCCCCCCCTCCCTCCCTCCCTCCCTCCCCCTCCCCTCTCTGTCTCTGCTGCCTTGTCTGTCCCTCTCTCTCTCCCCCCTCCCCTCACCCCCCCTCTCTCTCCCCACCCCTTTTTTACAGCCCCTTTTTTTTCTAGCCCCAAAGAAAAGAACCCTTCCGAGCAAGCTCAAGTGTACCTGAAGGGGACCCGACCGAGAACTGCCCTGATTTTGCTGGGTTGCGGCTGGAATTTAGAAAAAGGGGGCGGGGTGGGCTGTAAATCAAACACCCCGTCTAAGGGCACGGAAAAACCCCGCAATTTAAAGGGCCCCACAAACAACGGCCACAATTATTTTTACCTCTCTGCCCCCTAGCATTGCTCTAAATACTTTTGGGGCCCGTCTAGTTTTGCTCTCTCTCTCTCCTCCTTGTCCCCCAGGCCCCCAAACCAACCGTCTAAAAACCCTCTGCCCCCCCCACCCCCCCTCGTATGATCGAACCTCTCCATTGTCCCCCCCTGATAACCATCCCACCCTTGTCCCTCATTTAAACTGAACACATCCCCCCCCTTTTTTCCCCTCCTATAAAACCATTTGGTTTTGGATATTTTTCCGCCCCTTTTAAGCTATCACCCCAACCCCCGACCACCCATCTCTCCATTAAGTAAAAAACACTCGTCACTATCACGTGAAAAACGAACGCCCACTGTTATATCCCCAACCGGGGAAAAATGTTTCCCCTAAAATTTCATTCCATTACACCCCCCCTTTTTCCCCCCACACCTGTTTTTTGGGGCATGGCCTACTAAAAATGCCTTTCCCCCCCTCCCCCCCCCCATTCCTCCCAACGGGCATCCATGCTGAAAAAGCCCTCAGGGAAAATGTTCCGCTTAAAGGAAAGAGTACACAACCCCGTATTTACAGACTAAAGAATTTTTCAAAACATTATTGAGTTCAAAATTTTTTACAATGTTTTTTAACATCAGCATGTTTAAACGGGTATGCTAATATGCCCATTTTGTAAAATTTCCCAATAAAAATAAAAACCAGGTGTGTTTCAAGGGAAAAAGGGGGGGAAAGGACTGGGACCACGGGGCACACAAACTAACGTGGGGAAAAAACACAGCCTTCTGTGTGTTGAAGAAAGCCCAATGGATTTAATGCCCCAAATCCCCGGGGACCGGGGTGCCGACCAGCACAAAAAAAATAAATAAAAAAAAAAAAATTTTTTTTAAAAACCTCAAAAAGCACAAAAAACGGGCATTGTGGACTTTTTTAAACATCAGATAGCAAGTGGGGAGTTTAATAACTTTTTTTTTAAATAAAATTTATACTGACGAAAATTCGCTTCCCCTCTCCTCCTCTCTCCTTTTCCTCTCTCCCCCGGGTTTTTTATAAAAGTTTAAAATTGTATCAAGTTGCGTGACACCAAAGAAACCCTTGTTGTGTAGATAAACCTTTCGGTAAAATTTGGTCACGGGTGAGTTACAAACCCTGTAAAATTTAATTTCTGCCTGTTTTTTCATTTTCCCATTTATTTTTTTTGCATTAAACATTTTTTTTGTTGTTGCTGTTTTTTTTAATGTTTTTTTTTGAAATTTTGTTGAAATTTTTAAAGTTTTGTTTTTTTCTTATAGTCATTATTTTTTTTGGCTTTAAATTTGTTTGATTTTGCGTGTTTTTAAATATGGACATATTTGTGTTTTTTTTTAAAGTGTATCATCGCTATTTTTGTTTAATTACACAAATGGTACAATAAATTTTCAGCAGGGCCCCACGGGAAGAGGGATTACGTTTTGGGACACTAAATAAAAACCATATACAAAACAAATTACGGGGAGATACCCATATACTGTCAAATCAAGAAAAACCCCTTTTTCATATATTTGGCTTAAACTGAATCAAGACTTTCGGGATATTGTCCCATGCCCACTGTTTTTAAGCTCCGCTACAATATTGTACGCAGAGACCCCCCCGGGAATCCAAAACTACGGGCAAAATTAATTTACTTTTCATGAAACTTTTAAATGGGGAAAACGTTTATAAAAAACTTAAATTTTTTTTAAAATTAAAAGCAGTTTTGGTTTAAAAATCGGGTTTGAAGAGAACGAAACCCAAAAAAAATCGGTTTTTGTTATCAAAAACCCCAGAAAAAAAAATTGCTAAAGGGGAATGGAAAAGAAAAAGGGCCATGTTTGGATGCAGAAATAAACTTTTTGGGCTACAGTTTTTAATTTATTTTAGGGATTTCAACATTGATTTTTTTGAAAGGGCCAAACATCATGGTCAGACAAGACTCCCGGGGACAATTTTCCCAAAATTTAAACTGCCCACCCGAGAAAAGGGGCCCCCAAAGCAAAAAAATTGACCCCCCTCTATTTTTCCCTGAACCACATAAACGTCATTAAAGAAATGGTGCCTTTAAATTTTTTGCAGCGACCATTTTTCCCCCAGTATGAAATTACTGGAAAAAAAGGGGGAAATCAAAATTCCAAAACAGGCCACAAACATATCATTTTATAGATTTTTGGGAAAATTTTCCAAATGAAGTTTCCCTTTTTTCACTACCTCATGTTTCCCCCCCCTTAAAAATTTTTTATAATTTAAACTGATCCAGCAAAAGCGTTAGATTTTTGGGCTACATATTTTTAAATTCGGTTTAGGACAAGCTTGGGGCCACTCAAAACGTCTAAAATTTTAAACAAGGGGCACAACCAAAGTGGATGACTATGAAATACAAGCGCTTTTTCCAAACCAAACGATCTTTTGGGAAACAAGGGGAAAATTTCGGTAAATTTTAAAAAGGGCAACGAAATTTAAAGTCAATTCACCCCAAACCCGGGAAGAAAAAAAAAATTTTTTTTCGTGAATTTGGGTACCAAAACAAAAAAAATTCCCGAAGTCCATACGGCAAGCAATAAATAATTTTAACGAATAAAACTTCCACTCAAAGAAAGGTCCCATAATCAATATAACCCCAAAATAACTAAACAAACACTTTAAAACATTTTGCAGAACCTTTGGGCCCAAAAAAAAGGGAATACTGACTAAAAATAAAAAAACAAAAATTGAAAAACTTTTGTAATGCTAAAAAACATTCTTTCCAGCCCACCTTTTCCACCTAGCCAGCATGATTTTCACAAAGCTTTTGCCATTTAAAAACCCAAAAAGGAATTCGGGGATTTGAGGGAAATTGAGGGAAAGTTTTCTGAAACAAACAGCCCCTTTTTTATATGTGAAACTCTTCCCTTTCATATACAATTTATCCCATTGATAAATTCACTTTCCTGCTCAGTTCAAATTTTGCAAAAGTAATACCCATTTTAAAACTGGAGAAAAATTTCTGACCCATCAAAACTATGGGCCCTAAAATCTATTTTGCCAGTTTTTTCCCAACCCCCTTTGGAAAAACACATAAATAAACACTTTTGCCCCCATTTTGACTCTTCCAACCAAACAAATAAAAGTCAAACCCGGGGTTTTCGGGAAAAAATTTCATTTTTGGCCCATACACCCATTTAACAAATCTATAGATAAAGGCCACCCAAATTAATGAAAATAAATATTGGGGCCACTGTTTGTTGTTTTTTTAAAAAGGTTTTTGTTTGAAAATTGGGAACCACAAATTCCCCATCCCGGGGAAGCTTTTACATAGGGTATAACAGGAAAAACCTTCCATCAAAAACTCATCTTTCCCAAAGAAAAAACCGTCAAAAAAAACCGTTTGTGTTAACCCCCAAAATTTTATCAAGAAGCAACCTACCCAAACATGGCTTTCCCCGGGGTTCTGTGTTGGGCCCCTTCCCGTTCTCATTTTTATATAAATGATCTCCCTCTTTAAACTGGGGTTTTAAATGTGAACTCTTTTGTGATATACCCCTGTCCATACAATAGTTTTCCAACTTAGAACCCTTTTTTTCACCTAAATTAAAAAAATGTTTATTTTTTAAAGAAATTGGGCAATGAAAATTTCACATGTCACGGAACCCCAACAAAACAAAACTAATCCCGATAAAAACTGGGCCCAAAGGGAAGACAAAAAATAACCACACAGCCTCCATCTTTTTTTAAAATCAATAACAGGAAATTGAAGTGGTGGAAACCATCGAGTTCAAACGTATAAGTTGATAATAATCTCTCTTTCTTATCCCCTTTGCAGTTTATGTAAACAATATCCAGACAAAAAATATCGGGTGTGCAGGATTTAAAAACCTTTTTTTAAAACCCTTTATGCCAGAAATTAAAATTTCCACATCCCAAAAAATTCTCTCTTTTAACAAATTTTTGTTCAAAAACCCCATTTTAAATTCCCGTAGTGCTAATCCATGAAAAATCTTACGAGTGCCCACAAAAGAGCACTTAAAGCCAAATTCTATTAAAATCGCCCTTTTTAAAAAAAAGGGGGTTATAAAAAGCAGGGGCCCTTTCCGCTAAAAAAATGTTTGCTGTCAAAAAAATTTGTTAATGCAGAAAATTGCGTCGGCTTTTTTGCACCAAAAAACCTTCATCTAGATTTAAAATTTTCCCGAGGGATTCAACCAAATTCCAGATTCCCAAAACCTAAATAATTTTATTTTAAAACAAGCTTATCTTACTTGGGAATGTGGTTTGGAATTTACTTCCACTATATTTCCGATGCAACCCCAAAAAGCAGAATCCTTCAGGGAAAAAACCAAATTACACATTTCACAAATAGGGTTTAAAACTAGTAGGGATAAAATAATTTTTACCAAGCAAAACCCCCTTTTTTTTGCTTCATATTAAACTGGTGGGCCCCTTTCCTTTTTTTAAACCAAAATAAGGGTTTTATTGAAAAAATTTTGGTTAAATTGGTTTTGGGTTAAAAGACTGGGAATTTTTATCATGATAATGAATTTTGATCACTGATTTATTGAAAGCATTGTCACTAACTGATTGGGTGTCCTAATATTTTTGATTTATTGAAGCATTGTATCTAAAATGATGATAAAAAGCTCCCTGCCCTGGTAACTGTTTATTATATTGATGTATTGTTTTGTTTTTTCAAATTTTTTAGTAATTTTAGTATAAAATTTTTTTGGAGAAAAAAAAGGAAATATCATTTTTTTTCTCTCTTTTTTCTCATTTTTTTTTCTCTCCCCTCTCCTCCCCCCTCCCCTCTCCCTCCCCTCTCTCTCTCTCTCCGGATTTACGCTGCGTATTGATGTATTGTCCCTAATTTTTTAATTAAAGGGCTTGGGGGAGTGTATGAACATTTTAAGAAGAAAAAAAAAAAGAAAAGATTAGGGAAGGGGGAAAAAGAATTTTTTGGTTGCCCCCCTCCCCCCTCTCCCTCTCTCTCTCTCCGTCCTCCTCTCTCTCTCTCTCTCTCTTCCCCCTTCCCCCCTCCCCTCTCCTCTCTCTCCCCCCACACACACCCACACACACACACCACACACACACACACACACCACACCCACACAAACACACACCGCACACAAGCGCGAGCGGGACGGCCCCCCCGCTTGCAAAACCCCACACGCACACTATACACACCATGATAATGAAACGTTATTACTATTGAACGCTTGGGGCTTTTATTTTTTGCTATCTGATAATTGATTGTAGTACTGCCGTTCTTGTCTTGCCTTGTAAACCCAATTAAAATAATGGTTTAAAAAAACAAACAAAAAAACAAAAAGTTGATATTACTGATTTCATTTGGGAGTTTCTAATTTTTATCCTTTTGCACTTTTCTGTTGTTAAAATTTTAAAAAGGAATGTAACTCCTTTTCTCTCTCTCTCTCTTCTCTCTCTTTTTCCCCCCTCTCTCCTCTCCTCCCCCCTCTCTCCCTCTCTCTCCCTCCTCTCTCCTCTCTCTCTCTCTCCTTTTCTCTGTCTCCCCCCCCCCCTCTTTTCCCCCCCCTCTTTCTCTTCGATAGGGGGACGCTTAAATTCCCATGTTGTGTGTGCTGATTTTTTTTTTTTTCTTCTATGAAATTTATTTCTTTATTTATGTTTGTTGTTGCAATTGCTTTCTTTCTCTTTTTTTTTTTTTTTTTTTTTTTGTCCTTCAAAGTCATCTATGCCTTAAAAATTTTAATGGATGAACAACTTATCGAGTTTTAATGCATTGTGAAGATATGTGAGTTTGTTATAATTTTTGTAAGTTTTAGTCGCTAGTTATGCTTAGTAGTCGCTAGTCATGCTTAGTTAGTCCCTTAGTGGGGCGAGGGCCGGATGAAAAAAGCATGTGTTTGCTTATCTGTTACCCTTGGAAATAAAGATTATCATCATCATCATCATCTTCATCTCTCTCTCTCTCTCTCTCTCTCTCTCTCTCTCTCTCTCTCTCTCTCTCTCTCTCTCTCTCTCTCTCTCTCTCTCTCATACATGCCAGTCTTGTACGTTGTAGTACATAATTTACATATGATCCCCTAGCCCACCTCCCTCCCTACCCCCTCTCTCTCCTTCCTCTTCATTATTGTTATTCTCATTTTTATTTTATTTTTATTTTTTATTATTATTTTTTTTTCTTTTTTTGTTTATTATTATTCTAATTTTTTTGTTTTGTTTTCATTTCTCTTCTATTTTCATTTGATGTTCTCTGTGATTACATGACCGCTTTGCTTGCTTCTTTGCTTTCTTACATTAATTGATTTTACTGCATGGAACAGCCGGAACAGCTCAGTTGGTAGAGCGCCTGACTCTTTAATCTTGGTGATCTGGGGTTGCGGGTTCGAACCTCCGCCGGGGCGTTTCGGTACAGGAGGATTTTTCCCTCAGAGTTAACATTGGTTCTGACTCCATTTCCCATACAGTCCTTCGAATGAGACTATAAACCGAGGTTCCGTGTGTGAACGCATGCATAACATCTTGCACACACGTAAATCCCATCACCAACTTTCGGAAGAGTTTGGCCAGTTTGGCCGTTGGTATGGATGACACGTTACACATAGCATGCACCCTGCGTGAGAAATGGAAAGAATGAAGTAAGTAAGGAAAATGGGGTGATCGATATTGAACGATACTGACTGGATGACACGGGAAACGACTGAATGAAGCGCCAGCTGGCAGCTCTTCATTCGGCACTACCCGGGTAGGCAGCCCGTTGTGTAAACGAGTGTTGATTGTAAAGCGCTTAGAGCTTGGCCTCTAGCCGAGAATAAGCGCTATATAAGTATTCATTATTTTTATTGTTATTATTATTATTATTATTATTATTTTGTTGTAGTCCCTACTCAGGGCGTTCGTCTCTCTCTCTTCTCTCTCTCTCTCTCTCTCTCTCTCTTGTCTGTCTGTCTCTCTCTCTTTCTCTCTCTCTGTCTCTCTCTGTCTCTCGCTGTCTCTGTCTCTGTCTCTCTCTGTCTCTGCCTCCGTCTGTCTGTCTCAGTGTCTGTCTCTCTCTCTCTTCTCCTCTCTCTTCTCTCTCTCTCTTTTCTCTCCTTTTCTGTGGGGGAGCTCAGTTGCTGTGTATGCTTATTGACTGTTTAGTACAGCCCTAATGTGGCCTCTCTCTCTCTCTCTCTCTCTCTCTCTCTCTCTCTCTCTCTCTCTCTCTCTCCTCTTCTTGTGGGGGAGCTCAGTTGCTGTATATGCTTAGTGACTGGTTTAGTACAGCCCTAATGTGGCCTTCTCTCTCTCTCTCTCTCTCTCTCTCTCTCCTTTCCCTCTCTCTCTCTCTCTCTCTCTCTCTCTCTCTCTCTCTCTCTCTGTGGGGGAGCCCAGTTGCTATAATGCTTAGTGACTGGTTAGTACAGCCCTAATGCGGCTCTTCTCTTCTCTCTCTCTCTCCTCTCTCTCTCCTCTCTCTCTCTCTCTCTCCCCTCTCTCTCTCTGGGGGAGCTCAGTTGCTGTATATGCTTAGTGACTGGTTTAGTACAGCCTTAATGTGGCCCCTTCTCTCTCTCTCTGTCTGTCTGTCTGTCTGTCTGTCTATGTCTCTTTTCTCTCTCTCTCTCTCTGTCTCTCTCTCTCTCTGTCTCTCTCTCTCTTGTCTCTCTCTCTCTCTCTCTCTCTCTCTCTCTCTCTCTCTCTCTCTCTCTCTCTCTCTCTGTGGGGGAGCTCAGTTGCTGTGTATGCTTAGTGACTGGTTTAGTACAGCCTTAATGTGGCCTCTCTCTCTCTCTCTCTCTTCTCTCTCTCTCTCTCTCTCTCTCTCTCCTCTCTCTCTCTGTCTCTGTGGGGAGCTCAGTTGCTGCTTAGTGACTGGTTTAGTACAGCCCTAATATGGGCCCTCTCTCTCTCTCTCTCTGTCTGTCTGTCTGTCTCTGTCTCTGTCTCTGTCTCTCTCTCTCTCTCTCTCTCTGTCTCTCTCCTTCTCGGTTCTCTGTCTGTCTGTCTCTCTCTCTCTCTCTCTCTCTCTCTCTCTCTCTCTCTCTCTCTCCTCCCTCTCTCTTCTCTCTGTGGGGGAGCTCAGTTGCTGTATATGCTTAGTGACTGGTTTAGTACAGCCCTAATGTGGCCCCTCTCTCTCTCTCTCTCTCTCTCTCTCTCTCTCTCCTCTCTCTCTCTCTCTCTCTCTCTCTCTCTCTTGTCTGTCTCTCTCTCTCCTCTCTCTCTCTCTCTCTCTCTCTCTCTCTCTCTCTCTCTCTCTCTCCTCTCTCTTCCTTCTCGGTCTCTGTCTGTCTGTCTCTCCTCTCTCTCTCTCTCTCTCTCTCCTCTCTCTCTCTCTCCTCTCTCTCTCTCTCTCTCGCTCGCTCGCTCACTCGCATGCTCCCTCCCACCCCTTCCCTCTCTAACAGCCCCGCTTCTATTCTTCCTCTTCTTCTTCTTCTTCTTCTTCTTCTTTTCTTCTTTCCTTCTTCTTCTTCTTCTTCTTCTTTTTCTTTTTCTTCTTCTTCTTCTTCTTCTTCTTCTTCTTCTTCTTCTTCTTCTTCTTTTCCCTTCTCGTCCTTCTCGTCCTTCTCCTCCTTCAACACCTCCTCCTCGTCCTCCTCCTCCTCCTCTCTTCTATTCTACTGCTCCTCTTCCTCATCCCTTTCGTCTTCTTTTTTCTTCTTCTTCATTTCAATCAGGTATTAGAATAATCATCAGACGGGAGTGGTGTAGCAGTCCCAGTTAGATGAAATGCGTAGAATATTGACGGTTTGTTTTTCTATCCCCCCCCCCCCCCCCCCCCATCTCTTCTTCTTTGCCTTCACAGTGCACGTGCTCGGCGCAGCCTTCCTAGGGGTGTACTCGGATCAGGCAGTGTGGTATCGACCGTACTGCTGCCTGTGCTTGTCATGTCTCCCCTGTAACCCTCACTTCTACATTTCCATTGGTACCCACGAGTGCAGAAGCCATGTGTGCTTATAACATGCATCTCTGAATCTCTTTCACCTGTCCCTATGCTGTAATGTCCTTATAACATGCATCTCTTAATTGGTTTTACCTGTCACGATGCTGTAATGTCCTTATAACATGCATTTCTTAATTTGTTTTACCTGTTATGATGCTATGATTTGGTTACAACATGCATATCTGTTAACTAGTTTCACTTGTCACGGTGATGTAATGTCGCTATAACATGCATCTGTTGACTAGTGTCACTTGTCACGGTGATGTAATGTCGCTATAACATGCATCTCTGAATTGATTTCCCTTGTTACAGTGCTGGTTGCCGATCTCGGGTGTCGGGTGAATACTGCAGTAGGGAGTATCAGTTTGGTATGCGTTGATCACGATCGTTTGCAGAAAATCAGACGCCTTATGTAAAACGACCAAACCAAAGAAAAATATTGAAACCACCCATTTCACCCGTTCGTTTTGAACATGTTGTGACATGTATAATCGATTGTGTGTGCATGATGGAAATTTAGAAGAGTTGTCTTCCCACACTTTGCCAGAGTGCTTGCTCCTGCTCCGTTCAACCAGTCATCTGAAGCAACAGTTTAGACAGTTATCAGGAAAGGAAATCAACACATTTATTGTGTTTAATGTATAGTAATTATTTACCACACATTTTGTTCATGATGCGACATTTTACACCCTCTCTCTCTCTCTCCCCTCTCTCTCTCTCTCTCTCTTCTTCTCTCTTTCGTCTTTTTCTTCTTCTTCATTTCAATCAGGTATTAGAATAATCATCAGACCTTTTTCTTTTCGATGTATTTTCCTTCAATAACAATTTATTACGAATGATGACATTATTCTGCACCTGAAGATATAAAATTTCTAATGTAAATACAACGGAACAGTTGAACTTCAAGTGCGCGATTCAGCAATCCAGTCTTCTTCGATGTCGCCTTCTGTTGACCTGTCCGCCGCTTCACTGTGATCGTTATGCTCAGTCATAGGTCTTCGTGTGTGCTGTGCATTGGATAGTGTTTACAGTCTGTTGTCCTATACTTTTTTTTTCTTTTTTTTTTTTCCACACTTCTACTACACCTTCTGCTGTTACGCTGTTCTTTTTGGTGAACAACGGACCAAGCACTGGAGTGCGGTGACATTAACGGATACCTCGCCTGGTGTGCACCGTATTTGTTAAAACGGATCCCTCACTTTGAAAGTATTATAAAATTACCAGTCATGTGTATCACTGGATGATAAATATCAGGAAGGTCCGGCACTGTGACTGACTGTTGCCATGCCAGTATGTGAGTACTATGTGTCAGTGTGTCTTTTAGCTGCGTACTAATGGCTGAGGAAGCGTCAAGTCACGACAGTTGAAACGAACACAAACTGCAGCCCACCTTCGATATGAACCAAAAAACATTTTCGTGTGGGAAAGAAGAGCTTCTGATCTGGAGAAACTGTCTTTGTTATCGCTACTCTGCCATCATCGAAGATGATATTACATTTCAGTTTGATGACTTTGATCACTCCGGGGCTGTTATATCCCCCTCTTCCCTACTGGTCACTGGCCCCCCACCTGCTAATCTGGCCAAAACTGTGCTACGTATATTTCATCAAACATTCAAAAGTGTTACTATATCGTTGTACTTCACCACTCAATCCAATGGAACGTTGATGTGTCAGGGACTAGATTGTCCGCTGTGGGACAAAAAAGAATGTGAACCACTAAAAAACTTTGTCTACTCATTTATGCTTGAAAGGAATGTCGCTAACTTTAGCCATTCTCTATTACACTTCCCTGTATCGTTTATTTCCTCCTTCTCGGGTTCCCCTGAACTGTCACCACCTGACATTGATTGCACAGTGTTGACTCTCCCTGAAGAGCAGCCGAGCGAGGATTTTGTTTCTTCACCCTCGCAGTCACAACTTCTTGATGCTGATGTACCAGTGCTGGGAAGTGTCACACTGCATCCTCCAACCCCGGAAAGTGTCCAAAACTGTTCAGAAAATTTACAGCTGAACTGACTGTTCCTAAAAAGACGACTCCTGTCAGCAAGCGAACAAGACGCCAGTGCCAACGTAAACTCTACGGCCGTCGCACCCTAGTCCCCTCCCTGATATAAAGAGGAGAGTGCTTCAGCTGAACAAACAGTCAATACTTGGGATACTACAGAACTGAATGAAAGTATTCTTTCCATGATTGCTGATGAAAAAAACGGCTGCTAAAAACGAACTTCGTGCACACATTAATGACAAATTTGATGCACTTGGCGCCGAGATAGAAAGCCTAAAAACAGCTGTAGCCAATCTTGAGGCAAACAAGAAAATAATTCTAAAGGAAAACCATTCGTTAAAAACTCAAGTTGGGTCCCTCTTGTCTGAATCAATAAGTTAAAGCATAAGCAAGCAAATAAGAAAACAGTAAACACACAAACATCCAATGATTTTTTATTTTGGAAAATAGCACTCTTCTCTCTCAGAATACATGTTTACTACAGCCGCTGTCCGATACCTATTCTTGTAAAAGCCCTGAGGATACTCTAGTAAGCCAAGACCGACAGAACACTGAGGCCTGTAGGGAAGTCCCACAGTCAGTGACTGAAACCTCCTACAGAGAGGTGGCCAATGGAGAGAATACGGTGTATGGATAGTCCCACACTCAGTGAGTGAAACCTCCAACACAGCGGTGGCCAATGGAAAAGATACGGTGTCAGACAGTGAGTCCAATAAAGACGGTGCCAGTTTACATTATTCAGTTCCGACTTTTAATTCTTTTAATGTTCTCTCTCAGAGTGATAATGATAAAACCCTTTTGTCCGACCCCCGCCCACCTGGAAAGATATTAGACAAGAATAAACAAATGAATCAACATTTATCCAACGTTGAAGCCATCCCCCAGTGAAGTGTTACATCACATGTCTGTACCTGGCAATGCTACAATGCTACTTGCTGGGGACTCCGTTATTTCGTTTTATTGACCCTAAAAGACTCGCCCCTCGTGGCGTTAATCTTTTTAATTATGTGTGCCAGGAATGACATTACAGGATCTTAGCAACGGGCTCCTCACTATCCCAGTTACGCCTTACATCAAAGATGTTATCATCCATGTGGGTATTAATTCGTGCCCCTCAGGTCCCATTTCCCGGGAATCATGGAACGATTTTATTGTACTCTGCTGTAAGACCTTTCCGCAGGCTCGTGTTGCTCTTAGTTCTATACTACCAGCAAGAGGTAAACATCACTTTAACAACACGATCATACCATCAAATCAAAACTTGAAATCTGCTTTGTGAATTACAAAATGTCATTTTCCTTGATAATTTCGCCTCGTTTGCGTCTGATATGACATTGTATAGCAATGTGAAACATCCAAATGCTAGAGAACTGCCAGACTGGCTGAAAACATGAAAGGACTATGGCGCAGTGCTGCAGCAAGAAATCGCCAGACATACAGTAGGCGTGGCCCCCCTTTGTCTTCCCAGGTAAATGAATCAACGTCTTTTTACCCTCCCAGATCATCAGACCTTAACCACTCCCACCCCCCTTTCCCAAAACCTGTACCAAGAACGGCCAACGACAAGTTTGATAGGTGATGAAACGTCTGCCCCCCTATCCCCTCCCCTGGCGTCCTGTAGTCATTTCCCCACTCTCCCTCCAAAGTCTTCCAGTGAGACCCCGTCCCTCATCCCACCTACCCTCTGAATCCCTTACAACATAGCCACCCCCCTGAACACATCGCTCCTCCAAACCCATCTCATCATTTTCAACATTACCATCCCCCTAAACAGATAACTCCCCCTAACCCTCACCATTTTTTAAACCCATAGCCACCCCCCTGAACACATCACTCCAAATTCTCGCTATCAACTCCAACATAACCACCCTCCTGAACAAATCATTGCTCCTAACCCACCCCATCATTTTCAGGAAAGTCATCCCCCTGACCTTCACTTCTTGAGCGCCAACGAACGGGCATAAATACCCCCATGACTGCCAGTTCGAAAACCGACGGAACAAACACCTCTAACCTGATCCACCTTATGCAGAACATTTATTATACATAGCGTCTCAACTGCTGACAAATCAGCGTCATTTCAGCCCATACCAACCTCCATTTCAACAATAAAACCTTAACAAAATTGGACTTTGCCAACTTGTTAATTGGCATCATATATGGCTAAAAAGGAAATCGTATCTAAATTGTCAGTTTTGCGCCTTTATTACATGATTGTTTTCGATTCTACTCTCTGGTGCCTGTCCAATGATGCTGTCGATGCCAAACTGTATAACATGTGTCTGATCTGGTGTGAAGTAGAAGTGGATGTTTGGAGGAGGAAAGGAAAAAGTTCATGGGAGGATTACGGGTTAAATGATAATAGGAGAATATATTGATTGTTCGTATTATAGACTATTTCAGTGTGTGTGTGTGTGTGTGTGCTGTGTTTGTTGTGTGTGTGTGTGTGTGTGTGTGTGTGTGTGTGTGTGTTTGTGTTGTGTGTGTGTGTGTGTGTGTGTGTGTGTGTTGTGTGTGTGGTGTGTGTGTGGTGTGTGTGTATTATGGCGCAAAACGATAAAAGTGCTTGCGCTCTATGAGAGTTGTGTGTGTGTGGCATGTATCTGTGTGTGTTTGTGTTGTGTGTGTGTGTGTGTGTGTGTGTGTGTGTGTGTGTGTGTGTGTGTGTGTGTGTGTGTGTGTGTTGTGTTTTGGATGTGTGTATCTATGAGTACCCCACAGGTACTATTCAGTGGGTCACAGATTGCCGGACCACCTGACTTGCAGTGGTCTTTGACTGTAGGATCTGAATTACAAAATTTGCTTATAGTTTGTTGTCGTTTTATTGTTGTTGTTTTCGCACTTTAATATGCTTGGGTAGCATTTTGGTAATTGATGCCAAGTGATTCTGCCCAAGTGCATTTGATTGTTAACTGTCTGTCTCAGCATTGTTGTTTGTGTTGTGTGTGTGTGTGTGTGTGTGTGTGTGTGGTGTGTGTGTGTGTGTGTGTGTGTTTTTCTTTCCTCTTCAAATTGTTGACATTTTCTACATTTGTTGTTTTTGCCTGACTTTTCAGGTAACACTTGTTTTTTCTTTCTTCTCTTTGAGGTCGTGTTTGTCCTCGTTTTTCAGCACCTTCATATTTAGAATCTTAGTATTTGGTATAAACTGTGTGTGTTGTTTAAGTGTCGATCATTTGTCTCCTACACTATCTGTCATTGATCATTATGACAAGCAATCAATGCAATGAGAAATGGTTAAGTAAATTTGGATTAGAAGTAGGTCACCTAAATGTATGTCACTTATTAAATAAAATGTCAGACATACCCTCTATTTTATCAAATTTTAAATGATCACTTCCATTGCTTTGGTTTCTCTGAATCAAGACTAACAGAGGTTATAACTGACAATCTAGTATCGATTCCAGGCTATAGTCTGATTAGGAGAGTGCCATGGCTAAACTAGACACTGGACTGGTTTGCATTTGTGCACAACTCGGGAAATTATAAACAAATAAACTTGTTTGATAAATACTGCATTGAGTGCATTTGGATAGATATTTGTTTGAAAGGGTCAAAACCAGTCTTAGTAGGTTTTCTATATAGAAATCCAGAAGAACGTGTTGAGTGGTTTGATCGCTTCGATCTCATGATGGAGGATGTATACGCTTATGCAACAGAGGTAATACTACTTGGAGATTTTAATATTGATTTACTTAAACCGCATAACAACTGGAAAAAAATCTTTGAACTGCAGAATTTAAAACAATTGATTAACACACCAACCAGAATAACATCACAGTCTGAAACACTTATTGACCATATATATGTAAATGACCCGTCTAATATTATTGAAATTTCTGTACCGGTGTTTGGTCTTAGTGACCACTTTCCTGTTTGTTTAACATGGTCCAAAAAAGGAACGAAAATTCCCAGATGTAGCCACCAATACATATCTTCTCGTTGTTATAAAACATTAAATATTGATGTCCTTCTATCTGACCTGTGCTCTGCGAATTTTTCAGAGGTTTATCAATATACCGACCCCGACGAGGCCCTTGAAACTTGGTATCGTATTTTTCTATCTGTAATTGATAAACATGTCCCTATTAGACTTAAACGCATTAGAGCTGATGGCAAACCACAGTGGTTAACCGAAGAAATCAATGCAGCCATTAAAACTTCGAGATAATTTATTACAGTCTAACAGGGAAAAGTGACAGTTTTAAGAAACAACGAAATAAAGTAACTGCCCTAAAAAAGATATACTCGCAAAAAATATTTCAGAGAACTTATTGCTTCTAAAACAGATACAAAATCCATCTGGAAAGCCATTAACGAATTATCTGGGAAAAAATCTGATACTGCTGTTCATTCGGGTATGGAATTATCTACAGAAAAATTCAATTGCACTTTTCAACAATAGCTCAGAAAACTATAAACTCTGATCACATGATAAACAATGATCTATCATTATTGAAAGATTACTGTGATTCTAAAAAATATAGATACAAAACTTCAATTTGAATATTTAAGTGTACACGAAGTGTATAGGGCACTATGTGCTTTAAAACAATCTAACTGCTGTGGTTTAGACAACATTGATAGTAAAATCTTGAAATTATCTGCATCTGTTATATCTGAGCATCTCACCTACATTTACAACCTTTGCATCGAAAAGTGTTACTACCCACAGGCTTTTAAGGTAGCCAAAGTACTACCTGTTTTATAAAATCCGGCGACCCAACTGATTTTTCAAATTATCGACCAATTCAATTCTATCTACTTTGTCTAAACCTCTTGAAAAACATCTTAAACGCAATCTCCAGTTACACTTTACTAAACATGATTTATTTCATCCAAACCAAAGTGGTTTTAGAAAAAACCATTCATGTCATACAGCACTAACCAACTTAGCTGAACAATGGCTTTCAAACATTAATTGTAATCTATTTACAGGTGTACTTTTTGTTGACTTTGCAAAAGCCTTTGACATTATTGACCATAATCTTCTTGTAAAAAAACTTCTATTTTACGGTATATCCAGAAAATCTCTTGATCTATTATCCTCTTTTTTGACCAACAGGAAACAGTCAGTTTTTAAAGCCTCTGTAAATCCACTTTCCTACCAGTGAATTATGGTGTCCCCCAAGGATCAGTTTTAGGTCCAATCTTTTTTCGGTTTATATAAATGATCTTCCTCTAGCTATTTCCTCTTCATGTGAACTATTTGCTGACGACACGACACTCCACAGTAAAGGTAAAAACGTACACTCGGTATGCAGTGCTCTTCAAAAAGATATAAATAATCTTACTGAGTGGTCCAAACTAAATCACATGGCCCTCCACCTATGAATCCAAATTTATGTTGATAACAACTAGGCAAAAACGACAAAACATGAAAACTAGATCACCTCCATTGTATCTCTACGATCAGATTATAGAAGAAATTGATTCACATAAGTTACTTGGTCTCACTATCGATAACAATCTATCTTGGTCTAATCACGTTTCTGCTTTATCTCGGAAGATCTCAAGTAAGTTATTTCAATTAAACAGAATTAAGCATTTCCTTGACCAACATTCTCGGAAGTTATTTTTCCATGCCTATATACAATTGATATTGACTATGCTTCAACTTGCTGGGACATGGCCAGTCACAATTGCTTGAAACCACTGGAGCGTTTGTATAGACGTTCACTAAAAATCGTAAATCCTTAAATCATCTCTTCAAGTTGCAGACTATAAAGAACTTGAGATTCTCCCATTCAGTCAGAAATGTCGTTTCAATAAGGGTGTGTTCATGTACAAAATAATGAACAATCTCGCACCTTCTTATCTACGTACCAAATTCCTTGTAAACACCTTTCGTAATAAAAATTTGATATCCATTCCCGGCCCAGAATTGATCTATTCATGTCTTCCTTTGCATATTCGGGTGGGTAAACTTTGGAATGCAATTCCTTGTGACATAAGAAATAAAAATAGCTTATCTACGTTTAAAACACATTATCATAAATATCTAATGCTAAGTTATAGCTAACCCTTCTGTGGTATTTTTGGATCGTAATCTTGTATCCAATTTCCTCAAATGTTTTTTTTTTTTTTTAAACTCATCTCTATGTCTTTATTCTGCTGCTGCTTGACTTCTCTGCCTATTTGTCTATCTGTCTGTCTGTATTGTCTGCCTGTCAGTCTTTCTCTCTCTCTCTCTCTCTCTCTCTCTCTCTCTCTCTCTCTTCTCTCTCTCTCTCTCTCTCTCTCTCCCTCCTGTCTCTCTCTCTTCCATCTCTCTCCCAGTCTCTCTCTTCTCTCCATCTCTCTCTCTCTCTCTCTCTTCTCTCTCTCTCTCTCTCTCTCTCTCTCTCTTCTCTCCATCTCTCCCTACTCTCTCTCTCTCTGTTTGAGTAGGGTTGGTTGTGAACGGAGGGGTAGACGGGGTGAGGTGGGGTTTTGTTACGAGGGGCGAGGATGGAATTGGTTGCAGAGAACACGGGATAGAGAGGAAAGGGAAATTGCGTGC
>JAFLJL010001537.1:0-11074 GCA_018398815.1 Conus ventricosus | reverse complement strand
CGGGCTGAAGAGGGGGAGGTGGGCGCTCGGAACGTCCACGTGCGGGAGCAGGCAAGGGTCAAGTCGATGCAGAAAGCGCCGCCACGCACATAGTTGTCTCCCCTATACACAGACGTGCGCGCATAAAACACGACGCACATGCACGCATAATCGCGCGCGCGCGCGCGCGCACCACACACACACACACAACACCACAACACACGCACAACACACACACACCACGCACACACAGCACACACACACGCACACGCACGCACGCGCGCGCACACACACACACACACCACACACACACACACACACACACCACACACACAGAGGGTGGAGGTGGGTGGGTGGCGTGCAATGTTGCCCGCAGCTTGCAGGTATCAAATAATTATTTTGTCCTTTCCGCCCCATGTCTCCTTCATCCCCCCTCCCCAATTAAAGAAGGAAGTAAACTAGAAAGGAGAAACAAATAATTATTCAAAAGAATGAAAGGAGCGAGTTAGGGAAGGAAGGGGCAGAAGAAGGATCGCGAACGAAGGGAAGCAATAATATGACTGAGAGAAAACAACAGTAATCAAACAAACAGACATGTCGATAATCACAACAGTAATCAAACAAACAGACATGTCGATAATCACAACAGTAATGAAACAAACAGACATGTCGATAATCACAACAGTAATCAAACAAACAGACATGTCGATAATCACAACAGTAATCAAACAAACAGACATGTCGATAATCACAACAGTAATCAAACAAACAGACATGTCGATAATCACAACAGTAATCAAACAAACAGACATGTCGATAATCACAACAGTAATCAAACAAACAGACATGTCGATAATCACAACAGTAATCAAACAAACAGACAGTCGATAATCACAACAGTAATCAAACAAACAGACATGTCGATAATCACAACAGTAATCAAACAAACAGACATGTCGATAATCACAACAGTAATCAAACAAACAGACATGTCGATAATCACAACAGTAATCAAACAAATAGACATGTCGATAATCACAACAGTAATCAAACAAACAGACATGTCGATAATCACAAACAGTAATCAAACAAACAGACATGTCGATAATCACAACAGTAATCAAACAAACAGACATGTCGATAATCCCGAAACAACAGCGGCTTGGTTCGTTTTGTCCTCCACGGCTGGCTGGTGCGGCTGCCAGGCGTGCACCGCTCGTCAAGCAGACGACATGTTGACGGCACGACGGCAGGGTCACGTGGTGTCGGCAAAATGGCGCCAGGTATGGACACGATAGTGCATTGTGTGAGGAGTAAAGGAGTTTTTCACCGGGGTTTTGTTCAAGTGGCACTTTATCAAGAGCCTTGCGATATGTCGTCGACTGGGAGTTTCCGTGTTCGTCTGAAGAATCGGTAAGTCCGTGGATCGAATGAACGTTTATCAGCAGGTGAAGCTATCAGGTGTGGAGCTTTTTCTGTGACTGCCGCTGTACACTGGTACTAACAGTCACTGGGGTGTACATTAGGTACTGTGCCAGAAGTCCTGGGCAGCACCGGGCCAGTTAAGCCAAAGAATTATCAGAGATCGATTTGTGTTCCGCGTAATTAACCTTTCCACTGTACGACACGCACGTCTCGACTGGACTGAAAACTGGTGGAATTGAGCAGCGAGTTACACCTTAGAAAATCTTTGTTTTTGGTGTTTTTTTCTGTTCTGTTCTATTTGTTTTCGGTCTTACTTCTTATATGTGATTATTGTGTAGTTCTGGTATAAATGAATACATAAATAAGTAAATGAATAAATTAATTAATAAATAAATGGATGAAAAAAGGGGGGGGGGGGGGGGGGGGGGGTGGGGTAGCGACAGTTCTTGGTAAACTATACAAATGTTGTTGGTTGTCAAGTTCATCTCTTTTTCATGTACTATGTACATTTGTTTTGCCACAGTTGAGGGCATAGGCCTATCTTCAATAATGTCCAAAATGAACACCGCAAATGCGAGGACGGAGCGCAGAGGGATCAGTTACAAGTTGGTTACACTTGAGCTACAGTGTGCGAACAGGCGCACTTTCACACATACGCGCGCGCGCGGCGCACACGCACGCACGCACGCACCCACGCACCAACACACAACCACACACACACACACACACACACACACACGCGCGGCGGCGCGCGCGCGCGCGCATGCACGCAAACACACACACATGCGCACGCACGGACACGCGCGCCGTGCGCGCGTGTGCGCACGCACGCAGACACCACACACACACACACACACACACACACACACACACACACACACACACACTCTCTCACTCTCTCTCTCTCTCTCTCCTCTCTCTCTCTCTCTCTCCTCTCTTTTACACTTACATATGTTTCCCCAGCCCACCTCACTCCCTACCCCCACCTCTCCTTCCTCTTCATTATTATTATTCTCTTTTTTTTTTTTTTTGTTTTTTGTTGTTATTATTTTTTGTTGTTTTGTTTATTATTATTCTTATTTTTTGTTTTGTTTTCATTTATCTTCTATTTTCATTTGATGTTCCTCTATGATTACATGACCGCTTTGCTTGCTTCTTTGATTTCTTACATGTTAATTGATTTCACTGCATGCTGTAGTCCCCTACTCAGGGCGAGGACTGGATGTAAAAAAGCACGTTAGTGCTTATCTATTATCCTCGTAAATAAAGAATTTTGTCTTGTCTTGTCTTGTCTCTCTCTCTCTCTCTCTCTCTCTCTCTCTCTCTCTCCTTCTCTCTCTCTCTCTCTCTCTCTCTCTCAGGTGCGCTCCCTTTTACGAACTAGGCCACGAGTTCGTGCGCGCGCGTGTTTGTGTATGTGTATGTGTGTTTGTGTCAGACTTTGTTTTCACATTTGTCTTTCAGACTTTCTGTATATCTGCGAACATGTTTGTCTGTCTGTCCGTCCGTCCGCCCGTCTGTCTGTGAGTCTGCCCGTCTGTCTGTCTCTTTCTGTCTGTCTGTCTCCCTCCCTCTCTCCCCTCTCCTCTCTCTTCTCTCTCTCTCTCTCTCTCTCTCTCTCTCCTTCCCCTCCCTTCCTCCGTCGCTCCCTCCCTCCCTCCCTCCCTCCCTCTCTCCCTCTGTCTCTCTGTCTCTGTCTGTCTGTCTGTCTCTCCTCTCTCTCTCTCTCTCCTCTCTCTCTCTCTCTCCCTCCCTACAGTCCATTTTTTCTAGCACCAAGAAGAAGAAACCACTTCCTGAGCAAGCTCAAGTGTACCTGAAGTGGATCGAGCGAGAACTGCCCTGAGTTGCTCGTGCGGCTGGAATGTAGAACAGGGTGCAGTCGCTGTAAATCGACACCCCGTGCTAATGGCACGGATTAAGCCGCTAATCAAGTCCACAAACAGACGGCCACTATTTACTTTACCTCTCTGCTACCTAGCAATTGCTCTAAATGACGTTTGGCCGTCTATGTATTGCTCTCTCTCTCTCTCTCTTGTCCCCCAGGCGCCCCACCAACCGTCTGAACCACTCTGCTCCCCACCCTCCCTCGTATGATCGAACCTCTCCATTCGTCCCTCCCCCTGATAACCATCCCACCCTTGTCCCTCATTCAACTGAACATCATCCCTCCCTCAGTTTCTCCTATCAACCATATGGATTTGGATGACTTTCCGCCCCTATTAAGCTATCACCCCAGACCCCGACCACCCATCTCTCCATTAAGTACAAAACACTCGTCACTATCACGTGACAACGAACGTCACTGTTATATGCCACCTAGGAAAATGTTTCCTCAATTTCATTCCATGTACTATCCCCCTTTTCCTCCTCGCACACCTGCTTTTGGCAGTGGCCATACTACATGCCTGTCCCTCCCTCCCCCCCCCCCCTATCCTCCCAACGGGCATCCAGCTGAAAAGCCCTCGGGGAAATGTCCTGCTTCAAGGAAGAGTACACAAGCCGTAGTTACAGACTAAAGAAGTTGTGCAAAACAGTATTGGAAGTGTAAAAATTTTTTACAAGTGTTGTGTAACATCAGCATGTGTTTATGCAGGTATGCATATGCCCATGTGTATAATTCTATAAAAATATTAACATGTGTGTTCAAGGAGAAAAGGGGTGGAGGAAAGGACTGTGACCACGTTTGAAACACAATACTAACAGTGAGAAAAAAACACAGCCTTCTGTGTGTTGAAGAAAGACAATGGATTTAAGTGACTCCAATCCTCGTGGACCTGGTGCCGACACAGCACAAAAAAATAAAAAAAATAAATAAAATTTTTTAAAAACCTCACAAGCACAAAAAACTGCATTGTGGACATTTTACATCAGTTTGCAAGTGTGGAGATTATAACATTTTTCTTTAATCAAATTAATCTGACTGAGAAATTCGCTCTCCCTCTCTCTCTCTCTCTCTCTCTCTCTCTCTCCTCCGTTTTTATATCATAGTTTCTATTGTATCTAAGTGGTGCGTGAGCACGCTAAGAAACCTCTTGTTGTGTAGATAAACCTTCGGTGAAACTTGTCACAGTGATTACATAACTCTGTGAATTTAACTTCTGCCTGTGTTTCAAAATCATATTATTGCATTGAACATTGTTTTGTTGTTGCGTTGTTTTTTAATGTTTTTTTGAAATTTGGGTTTGCAAATTTAGTTTTGTTTGTTTCTTTAGTCATTATCTTTTTGGCATTGAAGTTGTTGAATTTTGCGTGTATTTATGGACATATTTGTGTTTGTTTTAAGTGTATCATCGCTATTTTTGTTTAATTACACAAATGGTACAATCTCTTCAGCATGGCCACGGGAAGACGGATTACGTTTTTGGACATCTAAATATAAACCATATACAAAACAAATTACGGGAGATACCCACTATACTGTCAAATCAAGACAAACCCTTTCATATATTTGGCTTCACTGAATCAAGACTTTTCAGATATTGTCCCTGATGCCACTGTTTTAAAGCTCCGGCTACAATATTGTACGCAGAGACCCCACCGAATACCAAAACTAGGGGCATATTAATTTACATTCATGAAACATTAAATGCCCCAACGTTTATATAAAACTTGAAAGTTTTAAAATTGAAGAGTGTGGGCTAATAATCAGGTTGAAAAAACGAAAAAACCCACCCAAAATCGGTTTTTGTGTATCGAAACCCAGCAGAACATGCTGATTGGATGGACAATTTTACGGCCATGATGGATGCGCATCACTTGTTTGCTACAGAATTAATTATTTTAGGTGATTTCAACATTGATTTATTGAAATGCCAAACATCAATGGTCGACAAGACTACTTCGTACAACTTATCCCAAATTATGGGACATGCCCACCCGAGTAACGCCCACTAGCAAAACATTAATTGACCACATCTATCTTTCTGAACCACATAACGTCATTGAGAAATGTGTGCCTTTAATGTTGCAGCGACCACTTTCCAGTATGTATTACGTGAAAAGAAGGGAATCAAAATTCCAAAACGGGCCACAAACATATCACTTATAGATCTTTTGGAAATTTCCATGAAGATCCCTTTCTCACTGACCTCATGAATTCCCCCCTTATAAATGTTTATAATTACACTGATCCAGCGAAAGCGTTAGAGTTTTGGCTACATACGTTTAATTCTGTTTATGACAAGCAGCGCCACTCAAAACGCGTAGATTAAACATAGTGCACAACCAAAGTGGATGACTAAATGAAATACAAGCTGCTTGTTTCCTACCGACGATCTGTTTGAAACAGAAGGGAAATCGGATGAATTTAAAAGGGCAACGCAATAAAGTCAATTCACTCAAACGGACAGCAAAAATGAAAATTTTTCGTGAACTTGGGTAGCCAACAAACAAAATTCGAAGTCCATAGGGCAAGCAAAAAAATGAACTTACGAATAAAACTTCACACTCAAAGATAAGTCCCAAAAATCAATATAACCCCAAAAATGAACTCAAAAAACACTTTACAAACGTTGCAGAACACATTGTCCAAAGAAAAGAATACTGACTCAAATGAACTAAAAAAAATTAAAAAAACTTTTTAATGCTAAAACATTCGTTCAGCCCACCAGTTCCACCTATGACAGTCAGTGATGTTCACAAGCTTTATGCCAGTTAAAGCAGACAGGAATTCGTGGACTTGACCGGAATTAAATGGAAAGATTCTGAAACTATCACACCTGTTAATGTGAAACCCCTTACCTACATAACAATTTATGCATTGATAAATGTCACTTTCCTGCTCAGTTCAAAGTTGCAAAAGTAATTACCCATTTTCAAAATCTGGAGACAAATCTGACCCATCGAACTATAGACCTATATCTATTTTGCCAGTTCTTTCCAACCCCTTTGGAAAAACACATAAATAAACATCTGTGCCACCATTTTGACTCTTCCAACCTACTAAATAAAAGTCAATCGGGTTCAGGAAAAATCATTCTTGTCATACAGCACTTACAAATCAGTAGATCAATGGCTACCAATATTAATGAAAATAAATATTGTGGCCACTGTTTGTGATTTTCAAAGGCTTTTGATGTAATTGACCACAAATTGCTATGCGGGAAGCTTTATCATATGGTATAACAGGAAACACCTTCCATCTAATCTCATCATTCCTAGAAGACCGTCAACAAACCGTTTGTGTTAACAACAATTTATCAGAGAAGCACCTATCCAACATGGCGTACCCCAGGGTTCTGTGTTAGGCCCGTTGCTGTTCTCAGTTTATATAAATGATCTCCCTCTTTATACTGAGGATTCATGTAACTCTTTTGTGATGATACGACTGTCCATACAAGTAGCTCCAACTTAGAAGCTGTTTTCACCTCATTACAGAAGAGAATGTGATATTTTAAGTAATTAGTGCAATTGTAAATCACATGTCACTGAATCCCAACAAAACAAAACTAATGCTGATAACAACTAGGCAAAGAAACAAAACATAACCAAAACAGCCTCCATCTGTTTTTATCAATTAATCGGGAAATTGAAGTGGTGGATAACCATCGGAGTTCTGGGCGTATATGTTGATAATAAATCTCCGGGTCTTATCACCTTCGCAGTTTATGTAAAATCAATATCCAGACAAACATACAGCTGTGCAGGATTAAGCTTTTTCTTAAACCTTCATGCCAGGAAATTTTTTCCTACATGCACATATTCTCTCTTCAATAAATTTAAATTGTTCAACACTATTTGATTCTGCTAGTGCTAATGCCATGAAACCTCTTACGAGTGTCTACAAAAGAGCACTTAAAGCAGTTTCTATTAAAATCGTCCAGTCTTACCAAAGGGGATTATAAATAAAGCAGGGGGCCCTTCCGCTAAAAGAAATGTTTGCTGTCAACAAATGTTTGTTAATCAGAAAATTGCGTCGGCATTTAGCACCACAAACTCTTCAGTCTAATTTAACAAAAACCCGAGGGATTCAACCAAATTCCAGATTCCCACACCTAGAATAGATCTATTTTAAAATCAAGCTTACTTACTCTGGTAGTTTTGGTTTGGAATTCACTTCCACTATATTTCCGATGCACCCAAAATGCAGAATCCTTCAGGGAAAAACTAATTACACATTTCACAGTAGGTCATTACAGTAGGGATAAAATACATATACCAGAGCACACCCTTTGTTTTGCTGCATATTAAACTGATACGCCGCTTCCTTTCTTAAACCAGATAATGATATATTGAAAAGATATGGTTTTCATTGGTTTTGTTAATGACTGTAATTAATCAGATGAATGAATGTTGTGATCACTGATTTTATTGATGCATTGTCACTAACTGATTGATGTCCTAATTTTTGATTTATTGAAGCATTGTATCAATATGATGATAAATGCTGCCCTGCCCTGGGAACTGTTGATTATATTGATGTATTGTTGTTTGTTTTTCAAATTTTATAGTAAGATTTAGTATATATTATTTTGGATGAAAGAAAAGGAAATATCAATCTCTCCTCCTCTCTTTTTCTCTCCTCTCCTCTACCCTTCTCTCTCTCTCTCTCTCTCCTCTCTCTCCGTATTTACGGCGCGTATTGATGTATTGTCACTAAGTTTGTAATTATGGTCTTGGGTATGTATGAAAAGTTCAAGAAGAAAGAAAAGAAGAAAAGATGAGGGAAAAAAGGGGGAGAAAGATTATTGATGCATCTCTCTCTCTCTCTCTCTCTCTCCTCTCCCCTCTCTCTCCCTCTCTCTTTTCTCTCTCTCCTCTCTCTCTCTCTCTCTCGCACCACACACACACACCCACACACACCACACACACACACACACACACACACACACACCACACCCCACACGCACACAAGCGCGAGCGCACTGCCCGCGCGCTTTCACACGCACACGCACACATATACACACCATGATAATGACGTTATGACTATTGACGCTTGGACTTTATTGTTGCTAACTGATAATTGATTGTAGTACTGCTCGTTCTTGTCTGCCTTGTAACCATATTATATAATTGTTAAAGAAACAAACAAACAAACAAAAAATTGATATTACTGATGCATTGTAGTTGTCTAATTATTATCCTTAGCAGCTTGCTGTATGTTAATATTTTACAAAAGGAATGTAACTCTCTCTCTCTCCTCTCCCCTTCCTCTCTCTCTCCTCTCCTCTCTCTTTTCTCTCTCTCTTCCTCATTCTTCTCTCTCTGTCTTCCCCCCCCCTCTCTCCCCCCTCTTTCTCTTCGATAGGAGGATCGCTTATTCTATGTTGTGTGTGCTGATTTTTTTTTTTCTCTTCTATGAATTTATTTCTTTTTTTTATGTTTGTTGTTGCAATTGCTTTCTTTCTCTTTTTTTTTTTTTTTTTTTTTTTTTCCTTCAAAGTCATCTATGCCTTAAAAATTTTAATGGATGAACAACTTATCGAGTTTTAATGCATTTGTGAAGATTGTGAGTTTGTTATAATTTTTGTAAGTTTTAGTCGCAGTTATGCTTAGTATTTGCTAGTCATGCTTAGTTAGTCCCTTAGTGGGCGAAGGGCCGGATGAAAAAAAGCATTGTTTTTCTTATCGTTTTCCCTTGGAAATAAAGATTATCATCATCATCATCATCATCATCTCTCTTCTCTCTCTCTCTCTCTCCTTCTCCCTCTCTCTCTCTCTCTCTCTCTCTCTCTCTCTCTCCCCTCTCTCCATACATGCCAGTCTGTAAAGTTGTAGTACATAATTTACATATGATCCCTAGCCCACCTCCCTTTCCCACCCCCTCTCTCCTTCCTCTTCATTATTGTTATTCTCATTTTTATTTTTATTTTATTTTATTATTATTATTTTTTTTTTCTTTTTTGTTATTTTTATTCTAATTTTTTTGTTTTGTTTTCATTCTCTTCATTTTCATTTGATGTTCCTCTGTGATTACATGACCGCTTTGCTTGCTTCTTTGCTTTTTTTACATTAATTGATTTACTGCATGGAACAGCCGGAACAGCTCAGTTGGTAGAGCGCCTTGACTCGTAATCTTGGTGATCCTGGGGTTTGCGGGTTCGAACCTCCGCCGGGGCGTTTTCGGTACAGGAGGATTTTTCCCTCAGAGTTAACATTGGTTCTGACTCCATTTCCCATACAGTCCTTCGAAAGAGACTATAAACCGAGGTTCCGTTTTGTGAACGCATGCATAACCATCTTGGGACACAAAGTAAAATCCATCACCAACTTTCGGAAGATAGGCCAGTTTGGCCGTGGTATGGATGACACGTTACACATAGCATGACCCTGCGTGAGAAATGGAAAGAATGAAGTAATAAGGAAAATGAGTGATCGATATTGAACGATACTGACTGGATGACACGGGAAACGACTGAAGAAGCGCCAGCTGGCAGCTCTTTATTCGGCACTACCCGGGGAGGCAAACCCGTTGTGTAAACATGTTGATTGTAAAGCGCTTAGGGGCTTGGCCTCTAGCCGAGAATAAGCGCTATATAAGTATTCATTATTATTATTATTATTATTATTTATTATTATTTTTATTATGTTTGTTGTCCCCACCAGGGCGTCGTCTCTCTCTCTCTCTCTCTCTCTCTCTCTCTCTCCTCCTTTTCTTTCTGTCTCTCTCTCCTTTCTCTCTCTCTTCTCTCTCTGTCTCTCGCTGTCTCTGTCTCTGTTCTCTCTGTCTCTGCCTCCGTCTGTCTGTCTCAGTGTCGTCTCTCTCTCTCTCTCTCTCTCTCCCTCTCTCTCCTCCTCTTTCTCTCTTGGGGGAGCTCATTGCTGTGTATCTTATTGATGTTTAGTACAGCCCTAATGTGGCCTCTCTTCTTCTTCTTCTCTCTCTCTCTCTTTTTCTCTCTTCTCTCTCTCTCTCTCTCTCTCTTTTCTGTGGGGAGCTCATTGCTGTATATGCTTATTTACTGGTTTAGTACAGCCCTAATGTGGCTCTCTCTCCCCTCTCCTTCTCTTCTCTCTCTCCTCTCCTCTCTCTCCCTTCTCTCTCCTCTCTCTCCTCCCCCTCTCTCTCTCTCTCTCTCCTCTCTTGGGGGAGCCCAGTTGCTTATAGCTTAGTGACTGGTTTAGTACAGCCCTAATGCGCCTCTCTCTCTCCTCCCCTCTTTTCCTCCTCTCTCTCTCTCTCTCTCTCTCTCTCTCCCTCTCTCTCTGTGGGGGAGCTCAGTTGCTGTATAGCTTAGTGACCCGGTTTAGTACAGCCTTAATGGCCCCTCTCTCTCTCTCTGTCGTCTGTCGTCTTCTGTCTTGTCTCTCTCTCTCTCACTCGCCCCTCTCCTCCTCTCTCTGTCTTCTTCTCTCTCTCTCTCATCTCTCCCTTCTCCTCTCTCTCTCTCTTTCTCTCTGTGGGAGCTCAGTTGCTGTTGCTTAGTGACTGTTTAGTACACCTTATGTGGGCCCCTCTCTCTCTCCCTCTCTCCTCACCCCCTCTCTCTCTCTCTCCTACTCTCTCTCCTCTCTCTTCTCTGTGGGGGAGCTCAGTTCTGCTTATGACGTTTAGTACAGCCTAAATGGGCCCCTCTCTCTCTCTCTTCTGCTTCTGTCTCTGTCTTGTTCTTTCTCTCTCTCTCTCTCTCTCTTCTCTTCCTTCTCCTCTTCTTCTCTCTCCCCCTTCTCTCTCTTTTCCCCTTTTTCTTCCTCTCTCCTCTCACTCCCCTCTTCTCTGTTCTCTTTA
>JAFLJL010001536.1:54802-78081 GCA_018398815.1 Conus ventricosus | reverse complement strand
AAAAATACATAAAAACCGTGCACGCCTTCCTACCCCTGACGACGAACAAGAAGCCTCCCACCCCCTTCAGAGCCACTGCCACATCCTTCCTCCCTACCAACAGTTTGAATGGTAGATGATTAGATTAAGCACAGCATTCCGACAGCCGGGACGCAAAACACTGCACACTTAATCTATTCCTCACACTGAGATCTTTTCCCCCTCGTTTTCAGACGGTTGTACCCAGTCATGTTGTCAGTGTTGCCATCAGAAACAAGTCCGTGTTGTCACCGACAGGTGTGGACTCTCTGACAACTCAGTGTCGTCACCGACAGGTATGGACTATCTGACAACTCAGTGTCGTCACCGACAGTGTGGGCTCTCTGACAACTCAGTGTCGTCACCGACAGGTGTGGACTCTCTGACAACTCAGTGTGGTCACCGACAGGTGTGGACTATCTGACAACTCAGTGTCGTCACCGACAGTTTGGACTATCTGACAACTCAGTGTCGTCACCGACAGGTGTGGACTCTCTGACAACTCAGTGTGGTCACCGACAGGTGTGGACTATCTGACAACTCAGTGTCGTCACCGACAGGTGTGGACTCTCTGACAACTCAGTGTGGTCACCGACAGGTGTGGACTCTCTGACAACTCAGTGTCGTCACTGACAGGTGTGGACTATCTGACTACTTAGTGTGGTCACCGACAGGTGTGGACTCTCTGACAACTCAGTGTGGTCACCGACAGGTGTGGACTATCTGACAACTCACTACAATGGCATGAACAGCCGCCCCACCATCTGTCACTTATCTAACAGACAGACAGACAGGCAGACTAGCAAACAGAGAGGTTTGGTTTTAGTTCACAAATAGCTACAACCCCCCCCCCCATCCCCCACCCTCCCATTCCCATCTTCCTCACCCCACCCTCCTCTATTCAAGGTCTGGAGGACACAAAACGGCGCAAATGTTCAGCATGCTGTTTACTGAACAGAACATAACAGATCAGTGAGCTAAATGGACAAATCATATCAGTTTTAGCATGTTCTTTTCCATTCTAAGAAATACGATATCGTCCAAACAAAGTTAGCAACTTTCTATATAGCTCCTCCCATTTGGGACATTTTACACCAAAATAAAATCTATTCCCTAGCACATTCATATCACAATCATATTCATTTCATTATCACATTCATCTGACAATCAGATCAACCTCATCAGATCAACCTCATAATTACATTCATCTCTGTCACATACATCTCACAATCACATTCATCTCACAATCACATTATCTCATAATCACATTCATCTCACAATCACATACATCTCACAATCACATTCATCTCACAATCACATTGTCTCACAAATCATATTCATCTCTGTCACATACATCTCACAATCTCATTCATCTCACAAACAAAACCCGATATGGAGGCATCTATGATGAAAATTCATGCACTTTTTAGCAAAGCCAAGCGCAGAAGCCACGTACCTTTATAAAATCGTAGCAGCATGTCCCTTGAAAGTTGAACTTTTTACCATCAAAATCCGTGTAATGGGGATCGCCTGTGGCCGAACATCTCCGAGTATCTGCCACACACAACCAACAGCTAGAACAGGCATGTGTACCTTCCGACAGCTGAGTCTTTAGCTAGAACAGGCATGCGTACCTTCCGGCAATTGAGTCTTTAGCTAGAAAAGGCATACGTACCTTCCGGCAGCTGAGTCTTTAGCTAGAAAAGGCATGTGTACTTCCGGCAGCTGAGTCTTTAGCCAGAAAAGGCATGTGTACCTTCCGGCAGCTGAGTCTTTAGCTAGAAAAGGCATGTGTACCTTCCGCAGCTGAGTCTTTAGCTAGAAAAGGCATGTGTACCTTCCGGCAGCTGAGTCTTTAGCTAGAAAAGGCATGTTTCCTTGCGGCAGCTGAGTCTTTAGCTAGAACAGGCATGTGTACCTTCCGGCAGCTGAGTCTTTAGCTAGAAAAGGCATGTGTACCTTCCGGCAGCTGAGTCTTTAGCCAGAAAAGGCATGTGTACCTTCCGCTGAGTCTTTAGCTAGAAAAGGCATGTGTACCTTCCGGCAGCTGAGTCTTTAGCTAGAAAAGGCATGTGTACCTTCCGGCAGCTGAGTCTTTAGCCAGAAAAGCATGTGTACCTTCCGGCAGCTGAGTCTTTAGCTAGAAAAGGCATGTGTACCTTCCGCAGCTGAGTCTTTAGCCAGAAAAGGCATGTGTACCTTCCGGCAGCTGAGTCTTTAGCCAGAAAAGGCATGTGTACCTTCCGGCAGCTGAGTCTTTCTGCCTTCGCTGCCTCATCTTCCGATCCACTCAGTAGCATTGTTTTTAACGTCATTCATTCCGGTTACCCCAAACACCTACGTCATTCATTCAGGTCACCCCAGACACCTACGTCATTCATACTGGCTATCTCAGACACCTACGTCATTCATTCCGGTTACCCCAGACACCTACGTCATTCATACCGGCTATCTCAGACACCTACGCCATTCATACCGCTATCTCAGACACCCTTCGTCATTCATACCGGCTATCTCAGACACCTTCGTCATTCATACCGGCTATCTCAGACACCTACGTCATTCATACCGCTATCTCAGACACCTCCGTCATTCATACCGGCTATCTCAGACACTTCGTCATTCATTCCGGTTATCTCAGACACAGTGGTATCAATGTGGGTCTCGTCACATCCTCAGCCCCAACAGTCCACATGGGCGATCAATACCAGATCAGTCCACATGGAGCGATCAATACCAGATCAGTCCACACGAGCGATCAATACCAGATCAGCCCACATGAGCGATCAATACCAGATCAGTCCACAGGGAGCGATCAATACCAGATCAGCCCCACATGGAGCGATCAATACAAATCAGTCCACATGGAGCGATCAATACCAGATCGCCACGAGGCCAGCCACCACAGGAGATACTGCAGAGGTCACCAAAACATTCAGGTGTCTGCTCTGATCCAACGTACGCAGGACTGATGAGGATAACTGCTTTGCCGCAGAGTTAAAGACAGCAAGCGTCACCCACCAGGGGGTGCTGCAATCTAGGGCACTTATTGCTCTGTTATTTCTGTCTCATAGCCACGTTACTCTCATTCCGTTCCAGTCCATATCCCACATACCCCAAAGCCCTCTAACATGCACCCACGCCCAAACATTTTAAAAGAAACAAAAGTCCACAAAGAGTATTATGATCTTTCTCAAGAAGTGAGCAATCAACAATAGAGGTTAAATAAAATGAAAAAAACACCATCCTATGCCTTTCTTATTCTGTTGAAGGCTAGCACTCAACATAAACACGAACGTCATATTTTATTTTGTTTAAACCCATTGCGTGTGGTGTCAACATGACCAAAGGAACTCATTTCCACAACTCATTTTCTTCCTCATTCCCTGGAAACATGTACCTAATATCTACACACACACACACACACACACACACACAAGTACTCAGAAAATCATCTCATTCATTTAACGGAGATTTGCAATCAACACTTTTTAAAATGACCTATTACCACAATGCAGACTATTATTCATCATGACTGGTTGTTTTCACATTATATAAACAAAGAAACATGTTCTGCGACAAAATCTGTTATGTCTGTTGGTGTAGCGTGTATTGGTATCTACACTGAAACAATTTCCCACAAGACAACCTGTCATTCGCTTTATGCTATACAATATTCAGTGTTGACAAATGGTCACAACATGTACTCATTTGGTGGTTAGTGTACCTCAATGTTAACAAAGGAACAAATATTCATAATCCCATTTCTGATCAATTCTCAAGCAGTGTGAACTCAATACTAACAACAAAGCAAAAGTCTACAACCCCATTTCTTACTCAGTTTCCGGTTGTCGGCAGTGACGCATTGCCCGTGCAAGAAGCTGGAGGGTTTCTTGTCCTCACCACACACTGGGCGCCAAAAGGCGTGTCCTTGCAGTCCTTGTTCTGGTCGTTACAGAACTTCTTTTCACTGGCCACATGGCAACCGATGTTTTCCCCATCACAGAGAAAGTAGAATGGTTTGACTCACGAACAACACAACAGTTCACATATTCAACAAGGGATGAAGCTGTTGTTGAGACTTCGCAGCTTCAACAGGGGATAAAATTAAGCTGTTTTTAAAGAATCACAAATTCGGCAGGGGATGCAAGACAGCAGGTTGTTAAGAGATCGGCAGGGGATATAATGAAGCTGTTACGAAATCGAAGATTCAACAGGCGATACAATAAAGCTGTTGTTGAGAATTCTCAGATTCACCAGGGAATGCAATAAAGTTGTTGTTAAGAAATCTCAGATTCCACAGGGGATACAAGAAAGCTGTTGTTCATAAATCTCAGATTCAACAGGGAATACAATAAAGCAGTCATTAAGAATTCTCAGGTTCAACAGGGGATACAATAAAGCTGTCGTTAAGAATTCTCAGGTTCAACAGGGAATAGAATAAAACTGTTGTTAAAATTCTCAGGTTCAACTGGGATACAATAAAACTGTTGTTAAGAATTCTCAGGTTCAACAAGGGGATACAATAATCATCATCATCATCATCATCATTCTCTTGCCCATGATGGGCGTAGAGGAGAGATGAGAGACACTCTCGAAGCCAGGCACCGCCATCCGGCCCTGTCCTCTGCCTGTCGCATCAGCGTAGGGCCATCCATCCTGGTCCATTCTTTGATGTTGTCCATCCAGCATTTGGCTTGTCGTCCCCTTCGTCTGCCGCCTTCCAGCGTGCCCTGGATGACTGTTTTGGGCAGTGAATTGTGGCGTATGACATGCCCGAACACGACAGCTTCCTCTTCTTGACTGTTGCCAAGAGGGTTCTTGGGGGCCTGCAAGTGGTGTTATTTGGCTCCTCACAAGGTCGTTTGTCTTCCGGTCTTGCCAAGAGATCCCGAGCAAGCGCCTGAAGCATTTAGTTTCAAACGTCTGGATTCTCTTGGTGGTCTCTGCTGTCATGGTCCAGCTTTCGCAGCCATACAGCAGATGGACAGTACCAGGGACTTGTACAGCTTCATCTTTGTAGGAAAGCTGATCTCCCTGCTCTTCCAATCTTGTTTAGCTTTGCCATTGCTGCTGTTGCGATCGCTAGTCTGGTCTTGATTTCTGTTGTAGAGCGACCGTCTTTGGTGAGAGTGGCGCCAAGGTATTTGAAAGCGCCCACTTCTTCAAGCTGGTGTCCGTTCATGTAGATTTCAGCATGGGTGTTGGTTGTGCTGTTGACCAGGACTTTGCTTTTTTCTGTGCTCACTTCCATTCCATATGCACCTGCCCTTTCTTCCAGTCTCTTTGTCAGGTCTTGTAGTTCTTCGTTGCTGCCTCCCATCAGGTCGATGTCATCTGCGAACCTCAGATTATTGATGGTTCTTCCCGATGGAGACAGTGGAGTGGAAGTCATGGAGGGTTTCACGCATGATGTTTTCTAAGGAAAAGATTGAACAGTACGGGAGATAGCAGGCAGCCTTGACGGACTCCAACTGTGGTCTTGAAGTAGTTCCCCTCTCTGGTTGTTGAGGAGGACTGCGCTGCTGGCGGTGTTATACAGCGCCTGGATGGTTTTTGGACGAGACCCTCCTCTATGCCAAACTTTCTGAGCACCTGCCACAGACCCTTGTGCCACACCCTGTCAAACGCTTTCCTAAAGTCAATGAAGTTGTGGAACAGGTCTCTCTGATGTTGCAGATGTTTCTCCATCAGTATCCGGCAGGTGAAGATCTGTTCTACTGTGCTTCTGCCTGCCCTGAATCCAGCTTGTTCTTCCGCCAGGTGTTCTTCCGCCTCTTTCTTCAGTCGATTCAAGATGACTCTGAGCATGATTTTACTGGTGTGGCTAATGAGACTTATTGTTCTGTAGTTCTGGCATTGGCGTAGATTTCCCTTTTTGGGCAGGGGGATATGAGTGATTGAGTCCATTCTGTGGGCCACTGTTTTGTCTCCAGATCTTCTGACAAATCGATGTTACTAGAGTGACCAATTCCTTCCCTCCATGTTTGAGCAGCTCTGCTGGAATATTGTCTGCTCCAGGTGATTTCCCTGCCGGAAGGCTGCCGATGGCTTCTTCTACTTCTTCTCTCATCACTGGTATGGTGAGGATTCCCTTGATGGTGTTGAGTCCCCCTCAAACAGACTGTCGTCTGCTGTATAGGGTAGTTGTAAAGTTCTTGGCAGTACTGTGTCCATCTGTTTCAAAACAGCGGAGCTTTCTGTCAGCAGCTCGCCTGAGGTATCCTCGATGACTGACGATCTGTTTTGCTGCGTCTTGGTGAGGTTTTTCAGTGTGGTGAAAGCATGTTTGCTGTTTCCCTTTTCCATACCTTTCTCGATGTTCTCGCACTGATTATTGATCCATTGTTCTTGGCTTCAATCATTCCTTCTTTACAAGGTTTGTTGGTTTTCGATACTGTGCGGCTTGTTCAGGCTGGAATTTTTCGTATTCTTCAGTGATCTCTTTTGTCGCAGAGAGTCAAGGATTCGTTTGAGATCCATGCTTGGTGTTTCTTCCTCTGTCGCCCAAGTACCTCCTCTGCTGTTTCGCAGACTGCCTCATTGAAGCTGTCTGTGAGGTCGTTGATGTCATTGTCCAGGAGGTTGAGTGCCGCGAACCGCCCCCCCCCCCCCCCCCCCCCCCCCCCCCCCCCCGAGCTGTGCCTGGAATGCCTCTTCTATCTCTGGGTCTTTAACTTCTCCAGTCAACTTGATGCGTGGCTGCGCAGCTTGGTACTTTTTCTTCAATTTGATCTTCATTGTGAGCAGCACGAGATCGTGGTCGCTGCCTATATCAGCTCCGGGTATGTCCTTGTCTTTGCTTTATTGATGCTTGATTTGAAGCGCCGCGGAGTGAGGACAAAGTCGATCTGGTTATGAGTCAATCCGTTCGGCGCATGCCAGGTTGTTCTTCTTGACAGTTTGTGGGGGTAAAGGGTGTTGGCAATGGTGAGCCGTTGGGTGCAGGCAAACTCCAGAAGGCGAAGTCCCCTGTCGTTAGTTTCCCCTGTGCCGTATTGACCCACTGTTCCAGCCCAGTCTTTGTAGGCATCTGGGCCGACTTTGGCGTTGAAGTCCCCCTGAACTATGATGATGTCCTTCTTGGGGGCTTTTCTGATGGTGTCTTCTACTTTCTCGTAGAATTCTTCCACCGCCTGATCTTCGTGGCTGGTAGTTGGAGCATACACCTGTATGATGTTGATGTTCTTTGGTTTGGCTGACACACGAATGCTGATGATTCTGCTGTTAACAGGTGTGCAGCTCATGATGCATCCAGTGATTTCTTTGCGTACGATGAAAGCTACGCCTTTTTCATGTAGTGACTCTTCGCCACTGTACCACATCTTGTGTCCTTCCTCTGTGATTGCTTCTCCAAAGCCTGTCCACCTTACTTCCGACATAACCCACAATGTCCCATTGGTAACGTCTCAGCTCGTGCTCTAGTTCTTTTACTTTGCCGCACTGATGGAGGTGTACGAACATTCCAGGTTCCAATGGTAATTTTCTCAGTTGCAGCTTGTATGATGTCTTTGCCCCAGTAGCTGACTTTTCACTTCCACCCTGGTGCTTGTCAGTGGGAAGCGCGGTCGTTGGTCAGGTCAACAAATGGTCTGCTACTGGTAAAGCTGTAGCCCAGTACTACCTGTCACAGTAGGAGACTTGGAGAGGGATTGGCGCCACCAAGGATTAACCTAAGCCCACAGAAAGTCATGAGAGATACAACCATAGCCAGCAACATACCGGATCGGCCGGGGCCCGGGATACAATAAAGCTGTCGTTAAAAACTCTCAGGTTCAACAAGGGGATACAATAAAGATGTCGTTAAGATATCTCAGGTTCAACTGGGGATGCAATAAAACTGTTGTTAAGAATTCTCAGGTTCAGCTGGGGATACAATAAAACTGTTGTTAAGAATTCTCAGTTCAACAAGGGGATACAACAAAGCTGTCGTTAAAAATTCTCAGGTTCAACAAGGTATACAATAAAGCTGTCGTTAAAAATTATCAGGTTCAACAGGGAATACAATTAAGCTGTTGTTAGGAATTCGCAGATTCCACAGGAGCTGTTAATAATTCGCATATTCAACAGATGCACATTTGATGTTGCCGGAGTTGCTCTTTGTTGTTGGTTAATGCTTCCCTCTGTGAAATTATGCCCTACACTCAACTTCAGAAATTCATTGCAGATTTCCGAAAGCATTTGACTGTATGACGAGAATAGACTTTTCCCCCCCGTTTGTTTTAATACCGGAGTGCATGAACGTCACTTTTGTTCGTGTTGTTGTGTTTCAATACCAGGTACATTTCACAAGGCTGCATACACGTATGCATGGTCACTGGCTTTTTAAAACATCAGTTTTTACTTCGTTAATTTCGTTCACATATACAGCATAGTTCTTTTCAGTTATTAAAGACGCGTTTCATAAGGTGAGAGTTGCATTTTCAGCTGTTGTTGTAGTTCTTGTTTATTGTTGCTAAGAACATTTCATTCAGCGAGATGATTGCGTCCTTTTTAATTTTAGTTAACTTATTCAACATTCTGAAAGAGAGGACTGCGCGTATGTCCATCTCACAGTATGTTGTGCTGATTATCATCACCAAGCTGTCAGCTCTCTGTCACAATCTGTGGTACTAATTAGACTAAGTGTCCAAACCGCTTCATAGTCTGTTGCAACAACTGTCAACCGTTGACAGCTTCCTCTTGCAGTTCAGTTTTGCAATACCTGTCGCCAGCTCTAATGGGCTTCGCTTTCGATTATATGATAATAAAAATATTGAATACTTATATAGCGCCTGTTCTCAGCTTGAGACCAAGCTCTAAGCGCTTTACAATCCACACTCGTCTATACAACGGGCTGCCTACCTGGGTAGTACCGACTGAAGAGCTGCCAGCTGGCGCTTCATTCAGTCGTTTCCCGTGTCATCCAGTCAGTATCGTTCAATATTGATCACTCAGTTTCCTTACTTCCTTCATCCTTTCCATTTCTCACGTAGGGTGCAGGCTGCTATGTGTAACGTGTCATCCATACGAATGGCCAAACTGGCCTTCTCTTCCGAAGTTGGTGATGCGATTTTACATTTGTGCAAGATGTTACGCGTGCGTTCACACACGGAAACCTCGGTTTATAGTCTCATTCGAAGGACTGTATGGGAAATGGAGTCAGAACCAATGCTAAGTCCGAGCGAACCCCCCAATCCCCCCTCCCCCTGTACCGAAACGGCCTGGCGGAGATTCGAACCCGGAACCCCAGGATCACCAAGATTACTAGTCCGGTGCTCTACCAACTGAGCTATTCCGGCCCCCAATTACAGTATTACAGTAACTGTCACCACATGTCAGCTCCATCTTAGATATTAAACCGGCAGGGTCTGAACAAATAGAACTTCAATAGCTCCAACGGATAGCAACTGTCATTGTTCGCTTCATGCAGAATAGAGGTGCAGTGCGGCACTGCAGGGCAGCCAGTGACGCTCATGTTTCTTTCTTCAGGCTTGGTACCTGGCAGTGTCAAGCGCAGAAGGGCACTCGGACACATGCGAAAAGGAACTGATGAAGACACGGGAAGGACCCTTCGTTCAATAGAGGAGCCACATCGAATCTGCAGCCTGATAAGGGGTGATAATAGCATCTTAAGACTAGCATTTCTGGTTTAATAAAATTAATTGGGGGTACGCACGTATATCAAACTCAATGTTTCTAACAGAACCCAAGGGAAATACACGTACATCACAGCCGATTTGCGTTTTTACAGTTTTCGCTCTTTTCCAAACCACTGTCACGTTTTGTCGACCCCCCCCCCCCCCCAACCCTACCCCTTTTCTCTTTCTTTTATCCCCCTTTTCTTCACGATTTTATTGATCATGCTTTAACAGTTTGTTGTTTGTATTGATCATGCTTTAACAGTTTGTTGTTTGTATTGATCATGCTTTAACAGTTTGTTGTTTGTATTGGTCATGCTTTAACAGTTTGTTTGTTTGTATTGATCATGCTTTAACAGTTTGTTGTTTGTATTGATCATGCTTTAACAGTTTGTTGTTTGTATTGATCATGCTTTAACAGTTTGTTGTTTGTTTTGATCATGCTTTAACAGTTTGTTGTTTGTATTGATCATGCTTTAACAGTTTGTTGTTTGTATTGATCATGCTTTAACAGTTTGTTGTTTGTTTTGATCATGCTTTAACAGTTTGTTGTTTGTATTGATCATGCTTTAACAGTTTGTTGTTTGTATTGATCATGCTTTAACAGTTTGTTGTTTGTTTTGATCATGCTTTAACAGTTTGTTGTTTGTTTTGATCATGCTTTAACAGTTTGTTGTTTGTATTGATCATGCTTTAACAGTTTGTTGTTTGTATTGATCATGCTTTAACAGTTTGTTGTTTGTTTTGATCATGCTTTAACAGTTTGTTGTTTGTATTGATCATGCTTTAACAGTTTGTTGTTTGTATTGATCATGCTTTAACAGTTTGTTGTTTGTTTTGATCATGGTTTAACAGTTTGTTGTTTGTATTGATCATGCTTTAACAGTTTGTTGTTTGTATTGATCATGCTTTAACAGTTTGTTGTTTGTATTGATCATGCTTTAACAGTTTGTTGTTTGTTTTGATCATGCTTTAACAGTTTGTTGTTTGTTTTGATCATGCTTTAACAGTTTGTTGTTTGTATTGATCATGCTTTAACAGTTTGTTGTTTGTTTTGATCATGCTTTAACAGTTTGTTGTTTGTTTTGATCATGCTTTAACAGTTTGTTGTTTGTTTTGATCATGCTTTAACAGTTTGTTGTTTGTTTTGATCATGCTTTAACAGTTTGTTGTTTGTATTGATCATGCTTTAACAGTTTGTTGTTTGTTTTGATCATGCTTTAACAGTTTGTTGTTTGTTTTGATCATGCTTTAACAGTTTGTTGTTTGTATTGATCATGCTTTAACAGTTTGTTGTTTGTATTGATCATGCTTTAACAGTTTGTTGTTTGTTTTGATCATGCTTTAACAGTTTGTTGTTTGTATTGATCATGCTTTAACAGTTTGTTGTTTGTATTGATCATGCTTTAACAGTTTGTTGTTTGTTTTGATCATGCTTTAACAGTTTGTTGTTTGTATTGATCATGCTTTAACAGTTTGTTGTTTGTATTGATCATGCTTTAACAGTTTGTTGTTTGTATTGATCATGCTTTAACAGTTTGTTGTTTGTATTGATCATGCTTTAACAGTTTGTTGTTTGTATTGATCATGCTTAACAGTTTGTTGTTTGTTTCAGTCCGAAATTAATTTCACAAAAAGATGACAGCGAGTGCTGGAATTGTAACTAACACTATTTTGAAGCACCAATGTACTTCAGACCCTAACATCTGGGAACCTCCTGACTCTACGGACACAGTTCTCATTGAAGAAACAGTCTGCCTTTTGTTCCGTTATACAGGGTGCCTAAAAAGACACTCCCAATTTTCTCTTTGTACATGGTGTCGAAAGACACGGTCTGATTTTTTTTTAAATATAGGATGTCGAAAGAGAGACAGATTGTTTTTCTTTTATACATACATGGTCTTTAAAGAGACAGTCTGATTTTCTTTCTTTTATACAGGGTGTCTAAAGAGACAGTCTAATTTTTTTTTGTCATTTGTACAGGATCTCTAAAGAGACAGTCTATTTTTTGTCATTTGTACAGGATCTCTAAAGAGACAGTCTAATGTTTTTGTCATTTGTACAGGATCTCTAAAGAGACAGTCTATTTTTTTGTCATTTGTACAGGATCTCTAAAGAGACAGTCTATTTTTTGTCATTTGTACAGGATCTCTAAAGAGACAGTCTATTTTTTTTTGGTCATTTGTACAGGATCTCTAAAGAAACAGTCTATTTTTTTGTCATTTGTATAGGATCTCTAAAGAGACAGTCTAATTTTTTTGTCATTTGTACAGGATCTCTAAAGAAACAGTCTATTTTTTTTGTCATTTGTACAGGATCTTTAAAGAGACAGTCTATTTTTTTTGTCATTTGTACAGGATCTCTAAAGAAACAGTCTATTTTTTTGTCATGTGTACAGGATCTCTAAAGAAACAGTCTATTTTTTTGTCATTTGTACAGGATCTCTAAAGAAGCAGTCTATTTTTTCCCTTTTACACAAGGTGTCCGAAGACACAGCCTGATTTTTTTCTGTTTTCTTCTTGGTTTTAGCCCATTGCGGTTTTTTCCTCCGTTAAAAATCGTTGTTTCTTGTCCTTTTATTTTTTTTTCTTTCACTTTGACTGGATACATTTTACCATACCACCCACGCCTTGACCTTTTCTGCAAGCAAGGTCCAGAGACAAACAAGATGGAGACTGAATCAAAACATGAATGTTTTTCCCCTTACTTGTAGCCAGTATCTAGAACAATCCTTTCTGAGCCAAAGACACAAGTGTTTTCCGTCTTATGTTGTGAACAATATCCAGTACAAGCAAGGGTGAAATCAAATACAAGCGAATTACACTCTGCTCTTTGTAGATGATGCCCAGAACAACTCCATTTAAAGCACTACACGGTCCGCTAGTTGTTACACCCTATCCCCTCCAAAAATTATTGACTGTTGTTTGTTTTTCTTGTGGTCAAATCAATTTTTGTTGCCAACAGTGAAGGACACCACTCAGGGTTTAGCTGCATGTATGTCAAAATCAGTGAGGAATCCTTACTCACTTACTCACGTGTGTGTGTGTGTGTGTGTGTGGTGTGTGTGTGTGTGTGTGTGTGTGTACGTGTATGTGTGTGTATGCGTACGTGTACGTGTGTGTGTGTGTGTGTGTGTGTGTGTGTGTGTGTGTGTGTGTGTACGTGTATATGCGTGTGTGTGTGTGTGTGTGTGTGTGTGTGTGTGTGTGTGTGTGTGTGTGTGTGTGTGTGTGTGTGTGTGTGCGTGCGTGCGTGTGCGCGCGCATACATATGCGCACGCACATGCTAGGCCTGCGTGTCTTCTTGCATACACGGATGCATGCGTGGACGTGAGATCAATTACCGTACGACCTTTCTCCAGCTGCCTTGGAATCCTACTTACTGGCATTAGGGCAGTAGACTCTCATCTCGAAGTCCCCACAATTCTTGCAGTGCAGCCGACAAGTATTGCCCACCAGTTTGCAGGCACCATTGGGGTGGAAGGTCATGCCAGCCGGCGTGTGTCTGCTCCAGGAGTACAGGACGGGGGTGTGGGTCACCTTCCTACGGCATTCACAGGCTATGGGCTGGTTGCAGATCACTGCGGTAGGCTGTGGACAGACACGGCAACGTGGAGGTTTGGTCTGATAGGGCACAGAGTGGGTGGTCTGATAGGGCACAGAGTGGTCTGATAGGGCACAGTGTGGGTGGTCTGATAGGGCACAGAGTGGTCTGATAGGGCACAGAGTGGTCTGATAGGGCACAGAGTGGGTGGTCTGATAGGGCACAGAGTGGTCTGATAGGGCACAGAGTGGTCTGATAGGGCACAGAGTGGGTGGTCTGATAGGGCACAGCGTGGGTGGTCTGATAGGGCACAGGGTGGTCTGATAGGGCACAGGGTGGTCTGATAGGGCACAGCGTGGGTGGTCTGATAGGGCACAGAGTGGGTGGTCTGATAGGGCACAGAGTGGGTGGTCTGATAGGGCACAGTGTGGGTGGTCTGATAGGGCACAGAGTGGTCTGATAGGGCACAGAGTGGTCGGATAGAGCACAGGTGGTCTGATAGGGCACAGGGTGGTCTGATAGGGCACAGGGTGGTCTGACAGGGCACAGGGTGGTCTGATAGGGCACAGTGTGGGTGGTCTGAGAGGGCACAGTGTGGGTGGTCTGAGAGGGCACAGTGTGGGTGGTCTGATAGGGCACAGTGTGGGTGGACTGATAGGGCCACAGAGTGGTCGGATTAGGGCACAGAGTGGTCGGATAAGGCACAGAGTGGTCGGATAGGGCACAGAGTGGTCTGATAGGGCACAGAGTGGTCTGATAGGGCACAGCGTGGGTGGTCTAATAGGGCACTGCGTGGGTGTCTGATAGGGCAAAGAGTGGTCTGATAGGGCACAGGGTGGTCTGATAGGGCACAGGGTTGTCTGATAGGGCACAGAGTGGTCTGATAGGGCACAGAGTGGTCTGATAGGGCACAGAGTGGTCTGATAGGGCAAAGAGAGTGTCTGATAAGGCACAGTGTGGGTGGTCTGATAGGGCACAGAGTGGTCTGATAGGGCACAGAGTGGTCTGATAGGGCACAGAGTGGTCTGATAGGGCACAGTGTGGGTGGTCTGATAGGGCACAGAGTGGTCTGATAGGGCACAGAGTGGTCTGGTAGGGCACAGAGTGGTCTGATAGGGCACAGCGTGGTTTGATAGGGCACAGAGTGGTGGTCTGATAGGGCACAGAGTGGGTGGTCTGATAGGGCACAGAGTGGTCTGATAGGGCACAGAGTGGGTGGTCTGATAGGGCACAGAGTGCTCTGATAGGGCACAGAGTGGTCTGATAGGGCACAGAGTGGGTGGTCTGATAGGGCACAGAGTGGTCTGATAGGGCACAGAGTGGGTGGTCTGATAGGGCACAGAGTGGTATGATAGGGCACAGAGTGGGTGGTCTGATAGGGCACAGAGTGGGTGGTGTGATAGGGCACAGAGTGGTCTGATATGGCACAGAGTGGGTGGTCTGATAGGGCACAGAGTGGTCTGATAGGCAGAGAGTGGGTGGTCTGATAGGGCACAGAGTGGTCTGATAGGGCACAGAGTGGGTGGTCTGATAGGGCACAGAGTGGTCTGATAGGGCACAGAGTGGTCTGATAGGGCACAGAGTGGTCTGAAAAGGCACAGAGTGGTCTGATAGGGCACAGAGTGGGTGGTCTGATGGGGCACAGAGTGGTGGTCTGATAGGGCACAGAGTGGTCTGATAGGGCACAGAGTGGTCTGATAGGGCACAGATGGTCTGATAGGGCACAGAGTGGGTGGTCTGATAGGGCACAGAGTGGGTGGTCTGATAGGGCACAGAGTGGTCTGATAGGGCACAGAGTGGTCTGATAGGGCACAGCGTGGTCTGATAGGGCACAGCGTGGTCTGATAGGGCACAGAGTGGTCTGATAGGGCACAGAGGGGTCTGATAGGGCACAGAGTGGTCTGATAGGGCACAGAGTGGGTGGTCTGATAGGGCACAGAGGGGTCTGACAGGGCACAGAGTGGTCTGACAGGGCACAGAGTGGTCTGATAGGGCACAGAGTGGTCTGACAGGGCACAGAGTGGGTTGCCCTGTCACAGGCCATTGTCCTCGACTCAGGGCAATTTAAGACGGCGGAGGGCGAGGGGCAGGTTAAGACGGCGGAGGGCGAGGGACAGGTTAAGACGGCGGAGGGCGAGGGACAGGTTCTCTCTTCTAGAACATCGTGCCCTACACACAGTAGATCTCTCACAGGTCATGGCCCCTATGCCCTTTACAGTAGATCTCTCACAGGTCATGGCCCCTATGCCCTTTAGCTATGGTCTCACAGGTCATGGCCCCTATGCCCTTTACAGTAGATCTCTCACAGGTCATGCCCCTATGCCCTTTACAGTAGATCTCTCACAGGTCATGGCCCCTATCCCCTTTAGCTATGGTAGTCGACCTCTACTGAAGGTTCTCCTTCCGCATCAAATTATTTGACGTCAACGTTGCCTCTCGACAGCCCAGCTATGGCTCCTCACGGCCGGTTGGACGGGTGACACACAGCATGAACTGAATGGAATTGAAACTATTTGTCTGACAGTCGGTCGGTCTGTCTGCCTGTTTGTCTGTCTATGTACCTACATACCTATCTATATGTCTGTCTTCCTATTTTCCTATCTACCTATCTACATGTCTATCTTTATATCTATCTTTTTATTTACCTATCGTTTCTCAGACTGACTGTCCATCTGTGTGTGTGTGTGTGTGTGTGTGTGTGTGTGTGTGTGTGTGTGTGTGTGTGTGTGTGTGTGTTATTTTTCAGCTTTACCGCTCTCTGTTTCTCATCATGTTTTCCTTTGATTTGCTCATTTTCATTCCTCCTACCTCTCCCTTCCATTGGCTTACTGAAGAGTAGACGGCGCTCATAGGTTAATGAGAAGGGACTGCAGAGGGAGAGGGAGGACAGCGCGAAGGTGGAGGGGGAAGGTTGCATTTCTATCATTGGGTTCTGTCCCACATTCTGTACCACCTCAGCAGCATTGCACTACCGCCGCTCATTCCAACCCCTGTCCACAGCACGGGCACAGACAACCCACAGGGAACAGTCAATGTTAAGTCGTCATGAGCAACCCACCAGAGGAGACACTGCACTGCTGCTGAATCACTTCAATGGTGTTCCTGTTTTCATATGCAGGACACCACTAATTAAGCCACCCACTGATGGGAATCATTGCTTAATCGCGGAGCTGGCGTGAGTGTGAGCTCTTCCTCCGGAGGGCCCCACTACGTCCATCCAATGACAGTCCTCATGAATTTGGCGACACCAGTGATCCTGATAGAATCAAACCAAGGCCGCAGACTTGGAAGCAATCAAACTGAGGTCGCCATAACAACAGGGCATGAAGGGCTACAGAATTTGAGACATTTTCTAACGCTGATCGACAAGGATGAAAATGATGAAGATAACACTATGGTTTCCATTGTGGTCTGAGACAGCATGACAGGGTTGTGCTCGACGCTAACATTCATAATATATTCCGGTATCAACCAGGCCCAAGAGATACAGACACCTGCAGTGTTGGTCATGAACTTAGAGCGACAATCTCAGCGACGCATCCATTAAGTGGATGAAACTTGACTGTGTGGTCCCAGTCTGCCTAGCTAAACTCATAGCAAACTCAACTCAGGGTAGGAGCCGTCGGGGCAGACAAATCCAACAAACAAATGGCTCTGATGAGAATCGAATCCACGAGCTTTCAGACCAGAGTCTGCAAAGCTAACCACTTTGCCACAGCGGCTAGTTCACTAAGGTTGTTTCTAGACTGTTTATGAAATAACGTGTTATCATGGCTTACTAATTTCATTCTCTTCGGCTGGCTATAATAATAATGATATAACGTGGGATCGCCGCTTTCCATTGTCTTTTCCTTTCTTTGCTTCAATGGGTTTTAATCAATAACCTGACCTTTCCTGCAGTCAAGTGACGTGTATGGCGGAGAAAGCTGCAGTATACTGTACCTGGTTCCTCATGCGCTGTCTGTGTACATTGAAGGATTCGTAGTCCACATTCAACTTGCCATCGTTGTAGGAGAACCAGGGCGTCACCGTGAATTCGTCTGGGCGCCAGTGTCGATCCTTGATCGGCGGGAGTGGGTTGGGAATTTCTGAAAGAGAGCAACGAGTTTCTTCCGATCAGAGATGTTTACAGAAGAAAGATTTTCACGAAGTCCTGATGTCTTTTTAGAATGTGTTTTAACGAGGTGTGTGTGTGTGTGTGTGTGTGTGTGTGTGTGTGTGTGTGTGTGTGTGTGTGTGTGTGTGTGTGTGTGTGCGTGCGTGCGTGCGTGCGTGCGTGCGTGCGTGCGTGTGAACAGCCTAACCTCCTAATGTACACGCAGCTAATGAGCAGCAAGCCACACCATCCCCCACCCCACACTCACACCACCTGCCTCTCCTCACCCCTCCTTACCCCTCGGGCCCCAGGAGCAGATGAAGGGGAGGGCTCGGTTGCAGGCCACAGCCTCCACCTTATAGTTGGGCCCCATGAAATTGAGCTTCAGGCACGTGCCCTTGTCTGTCGACATGCTGGCTCGCGTGACACGGCCGCTATAGCGTCTGGCGAAGGTGGTGAGGTCCATTCCTAGATTGGCCTTGGCCAGGGCCTGCAGGAGGTTCTTCTCGCTGAGCGGTATCTGCCAGCAACAGAACACGTGTAGGCCAGCGCCACAGAGACGTGAGTGTGCGGAGAGGCAGGAAGCATAGTCCATAACCTTTCAGTTCATTCCCAGAGAGGATGGGGGGGGGGGGAGGAGGAGAGAGAGAGAGGGAGAGAGAGAGAGAGAGAGAGAGAGACAGAGAGAGAGAGAGAGAGAGAGGGAGGGAGGGAGAGAGAGGAATGGTTCAGAAGAGAGAGAGAGAGAGAGGAGAGAGAGAGAGAGAGAGAGAGAGAAGAGAGAGAGAGAGAGAGAGAGAGAGAGAGAGAGAGAGGCAGACAGACAGACAGAGAGACAGAGACAAAGGAATGGGTCCGAGGAGAGAGAGAGAGAGAGAGAGAGAGAGAGAGAGAGAGAGAGAGAGAGAGAGAGAAGAGAAGAGAGAATGGGTCAGAACAAAGAGAGAGACAGAGACAGAGACAAAAAGAGAGACAGAGACAAAGGAATGGGCCCGAGGAGAGAGAGAGAGAGGAGAGAGAGAGAGAGAAGAGAGAGAGGAGAGAGAGAGAGAGAGAGAGAGAAGAGAGAGAGAGAGAGAGAGAGAGCAAAAGTAAAACACAGGTTGAGCGTAAAAGAGGGGAGAGTGGCATACCAAATCAGTGACGGGAGACAGAGAGAAAATGGACGGAGTGAAATAGGAGACAGGAGAGTCTGAGTAAGCAGACGCAGATATGAGATAGAGAAAGAGAGAGAGAGAGAGAGAGAGAGAGAAGAGAGAAGAGAGAGAGAGAGAGAGAGAGAGAGAGAGAGAGAGAGAAGAGAGAGAGAGAGAGAGAATACGGAATGTTTAATCATGTATAGGCTATTGCCCCTCATGATGGGATACATATATACAAACATTTCTCAGAAATGACAATTGTGAACAATGAAATCATCCAAAACTCACTTGATGATAAATTTAAGAAGTAAGAATGCAACGCAACTTAAAGGCTTTATAAGATAGACTGACAGATTTCTGACTGGTATTTCGTGTGTACTCGCCATAAGCAATGTAAATCTAAACTGACTTGGCACTTTGTATATTTCAGCAGAATATACTGTGCTCAGACCTGGACAACATAAAACGAAATGAACATCACTCTTCTTCTCTTTTAGACAGTGGCCATATTAAATTCGCTTTCCCTGTGTGCTCTATAGCGAATACGATGTACCGCGATTTCAGAAATGCCAAGTCTAAATCTTGCCGGCATGTATCTTAAATGCCTGTCTAGATTGATCAATAAATGTGTTTTAACGTCAGGGACAGTGCAAAAGGTTCTGTACACGTTAAACAATCACTATTATTAATATGGAAATTCCAGTCTTGCCATCTGCACGAAATCAACCTTTCTTAAAACTTATCAGAAGCTCGTTAATTCCCTCCACGCCTTGATTTACTCACATAATCCATACCCAAACATGTACAATTTATTGCGAATATTTGAAGCCCAGTTTTTCTTCCCTGGCAAATGCAAATCTGTAGGCCTTATAAGGCAATCTACCTTCATCCATTCTCGTCAGTTTTTAAACGAATCCTGATGCACTTCATAGTTGAGTTTATGTTAATAGGATATCTGTTTGTTTCTCCATACACCAGGTCATTAGGTGTTCGAATTTCAACGCCTAAGAATCGTTTAATGGCAAATAGATGCAGTTTTTCTCAATGGTGTGTTGCATTGTGAAGTCCCCATAACTTTGCCCCAATAGATTGAACATGTGAGTCAAATAACTTATAAAAAGCAAGAGTGAGAGTTACATTTCAGCTTGAATAACTTTTGCAAAATGCATAATAAAGATTTTTTTTGCTTTGCGCACGACATGCAGCAACAAAATTTAGCTTAGTTGAAAAATAAATTCCTACATATTTGTATGCATTCACAACAGGCATCTCAATCCCGTTAAATGTCCATCTTTCTCTGGCAGCCAATAGCCCCCTTAAATATCACTCTTATCCAAATTAACCTTCAACTGCAAAGTAGCGGCTGCACTCTGAAGACTGTTTATCTGCATTTGTAAGCCTATGACAGTTTCAGAAAGTAAAGTCACATCATAAGCCAGATGCAGTATGAATAATTCAAAATAAACAGACATATACATTGCCCCGTGTTTCCCTCCCCTTATCAATTCTAATGCCACTCGTTAATAAATAAATAAAAAAAAACAAGACAGGGCTGCAAGCGTCTCCTTGTTTCACTCCACGAGTGCAAGTAATATAATCTGTTACACCACTCCCACATCTAATTTTGGCTTTGACACTGTCGTGCATGCTGCGAATACACCTAAATAGACCATTCTTTAATATGATAGGCCACAGTAAGTTTTTTTCTACGGAATCAAAACCCTTTTCGAAGTCAATAAAGGCTACATACATTTTTCGATTAAAACAAAATTGTTTTTGTATTAGTGCCAATAGAGTAAATATGTGCTTAACAGTGGAGCAGCCTTTCTTTTAAATTCAGCATTATGTTTGTCTGTCAAATTATGTTCTTCTATCCAGTCCTGCAGTCTACTATTAATAATTATGGTGTAAACTTACTACTTGTATCACATAATGAAATGCCTCTGTAATTGTTTGGGCTATGAGCGTCACCCTTTTTGAACAAAGGGTGAATAATAGAGTTGATCCAGTTGCTTGGGAACACGCCTTATCAAATAAGTTTATTGAAAAGCTTAACAAAAAATCAATAACACGATTCCCACCATACTTTAACAGCTCACCAATGATTTCATCTGGTCCAGCAGCCTTCCCATTTTTTTTAAAAGTTTGTTACGGCAAGCACAACTTCTTCTCTTGATATTGGATGGTTCATAAAGCTGACCTCCTTTCTGTTGACATCACTGATGTTTTTAGCCAAATTTGTCTCATCTGTTGTTATCTCTAACTCAAATAGATCTTTAAAATGCTTTAACCAATCATCGACTGTTAGACTATTTTGAAAAGTTTCTCGCTTAAATGATATTTTATGCACAGTTTGCCAAAATTCTCTTTGACTGCTTACTGACGAGACTAGTCTGTCTGACAACAAATCGTTATACTGTTTTTTCTTTTCTCTTTATCAGATGTTCGTATTCTCTTCTTGCTATGCAGTAGGCGTCACTGTCTTCTTTTCTTCTGGTTTTCCTAAATTAGATGGCAGTCCTTTGCTTTAACTTTGCCTAACTTAAATTCCATATCATACCAATCACTGTATTTACCACACTTTGTTAAATCAATTCTCTTTTTCATACGATGAGCTTGCTTTTTAATCCATTCATTAAACACTTCCAGATCGCCATTGAAATCATGATCAATCAAACTTGTGGCATGCTCAAGCACGGACATGTTTTATCAGAATTCATTTCCTGAATATAAATTAGTTCCAAGTCCTTGTTCCACACAAATTTATCAATGAACTAGAACCTTCTGCAGCACACCATAAATTATTCAACTGTGTTTGTAAACCAATAACTGTTTCAAACAACAAAACAACATCATCTGCCAGAAGGAGTATAAACAGTTTTAAAAAGTCAACCATGAACTAGGCTCCATGCCTCCCATTATTAACACTTTAAATCTTAATTCATTAATAAACAAAGAAAATAGAATAGGACTACACACGTCACCTTGTTTAACACCACTAGTCACACATAATATAATCTGACAATTTCCCGCCACTTCTAACTCTAGATTTTACGCAATTATACATACTTATAAGACATTTATATACTTTTCCATGAACACCATTTTTCAACAAAATAGGCCATAAATACTTCTGCTAATAGAATTGAAAGCTTTTTCAAAATCAAGAAGGCAACGTAGAGTTTACGGTTGAAAGATTTTAATTTTCCTAATGGCAAAAAAAACCTTCTTTAGAGATTGGGTGATTAGATTAACCATTACCATTTCTCCATTATATTCACACTGTAACATATTATCAGTATTGATATCTTTTGTCAGAAATGTTTTGAAATGTTCAAACCAAGTGTCTATACTGGTGTTATTTGAAGGATGATTCTGTTTTAAAGAAATCCTTTTCACTGTGTCCCAAAACTGTTTCTGACTATTCACAGAAGACAGTAATTCCGCCATTAGGGTATCATTAAATTGTTTCCTCTTTCTCTTCTGTAAATGCTTATATTCATGTCTTACCTTGCAATACTCGTGACGGTCTCCATCATCATGTGAACGCACAAATTTATTCAGCAATTTATACACATGTTTTGTTACAGTAACCACACTCTGAATCAAACCAATCTTGGGATTCATTGCTTCCTTTATGCCTTACTTGAATTTTCTTGTAGCCAGTAGCTTCCTTTATACACTGTTAAAGTAACGCAGTGTTTCGTTAACATCAAGATCAATCAAACTGAGTGCATGTGCCATTTTTTCCTGAAAGTCTATTCGTGACAAGTTATATCAGAATACACTACTATTATCGTCATTCCATACAAAGTTTTCCAAGATGAAGCTGTTATTATTTAGTCTAGTGTTTGGGTTATCGTCTACACAACTGACATCAAGTTTCTACAGGCATAATTATGGTCTGACTCAGTACGTGCACATACGTTTAGCTCACACGAATCACCAAAAACACGCAAATAATTCACAACACATTAAAACGTAATCAATAACACTGCAGCCACTATCTGACACGTATGTGTAGCAACCCTCAAGGTCGCCATTACACAAACCATTAAGCATACACAAATCTACAGCAGTACACATATTTAGTAACAATTTACCATAATTATTCATTGCCTTGTCCTGAGAACATCTGCCGCCATTGAATGGGTGACTCGCACATTGCGACTTAAAAATATTGCCATTATCAATTCTCTGACAAATATGTGACACATTAGAAGTCCTGCTGTTCTATCTCCACATAACAACACATACACATCATGGTAAGTCAGTATACAATCCGTATGTAATCCCCCAAACTGAGCTATACCATTTTCACTATCAAAATGACATAATATGGCGAACCCGCGGGAGGAACATAAGAATAGATATATAGAACATCTTTGTCTACCCCAAACAACTGCTTTTGACAAGTAATGACCGCAGAGTCGAGATCTTATAGGGTTCTTTTCAACATACTGTAAAAAGTCATTTCTAATTAGACATACTATACCTCCAGATCGTCTCCCCTGTTTTCGTGAATTTTACAGCAGGTGTACAAAAATTAATGTTGAAAACCCAGAAAATACACTGTAATTAAATTCTTCAAGAAATGTTTCCACTAGGCATATGAAATCAAAAGAGCAAACATATGAAACAAAATCGTTATCATTCAATTTACAAAACAAACCATTAACAGTCCAGTGCAGAATGATACGGCGCGTTTTCCTTTGTTGCCATCATTAGAACTAAAAACGTCATTATTTAATCGATCACTCAGAAACTTTGCGAGTTCTTCTGCCACTGGATACCCCCCCCCCCCACCCCCACCCCACCCCCCTCCCCTCCACGGGTCAGTTCAGCACACGGCAAATCACAGCA
>JAFLJL010001536.1:34802-49802 GCA_018398815.1 Conus ventricosus | reverse complement strand
TATATAAAAAGAAATGCAGTTTTTGAGTTCTATTGTGTGTGTGTTGTATTTCTGGTTCCACCCCCCCCCCCCCCCCCCCCCCCTGCGAAGATAATCAGCCAGATGCAGCGGTGTTTACAGCACTGTGCAAGTGCTGAGCAGGGCATCAACAATTACGTAAACAGAAACAGCAATGGTACAGATGATGTCAGGGTCTGGGAACTTTACAACATCAAAATAGGTCATTGTAATCTCAAAACCGTTTCACACAAAGGCTTTGCCATCTGTGCTTAGCTGTGGAGTCACAAACTTTTCGTCGTGCTTCTGAAGTGAAACAAGGAAAAATATTTCCGTTACTTTTTTTTTCAATTTATTGTATATAATTTGTATGTATTTTTGAGGTGGAAAGACGCAAGGTTGAAACATTTTGAGAACTGAACCTGAAAATAGGCTTACTGATGAAAATCATATTACAGACTATGTAGAATGTCACTGCATTAGCTGCAAATGAACTCTTGTTTTTCTTGAATCGCCACAGGCACTACAATTAGCAACTGATTCTTTGTTTAAATATCGTCCAAAATGGGATTTACAAACGTGAATCTCGGATAAATATTGTCATGTTTTCATGAGGCCAGATTCGTAAGCTGCCTTACTCATGTATGCTGGTACCAGGATAGATATCAACTATGATTCTCAGCAGCTCGGCATTAAGTTTAATCGCAGTGACAGTGCCAGGTAGCTCACAGACTTGTGATCAACCGTCCAATCAACATTTGCTTTATTGAGAAAAAAAAAGAAGTAAACATCATCACTGGTTTATGTGAAAAACAGTTGCGACCAAATGGTTGCTCTGATTGTTGGGCTGTGTCATTCTATGTTCTACAAATTCGCCAGATAAAATGCAACTGCGACTTCATAATATGATATTAAATCTAAACCCTTCGGCTCCTACGTATATGGTTTTTAGGAGAGTTGGCACAATTTCCCTTCAGTTTACAGGAGAAATAATTACGTCGATTATCAAATTTTGGCATACGTAAATCCACGGTGGAAGCAAAAATGAGTGATCAGACATAACAGATACAGCTCTATTCACTCTGAAATTGGATACCGATGAATCTTCTTTAAAATGTATCAAAGACGCGCTGAACAAGTTAGGGTCCATCTGCTTTCAGGAAGAACAGTTAAACGGCACACCACCGTCAGTTAACCATTTTAAACCAGTGGCGAAGAAAAGGCTGCAGATTCGGTGCACACAATATTATTTTGCCGGGAGTAAATCAGAATAAAACTATTATAATCGAGGAATGTTTGAAAAAAAAAATTCGAGGTCTATCCAATAATACAACATATTATCTAGTCTTTTGTTTAAATACACAACCTTGAGTCGCTATGATGCCAGTTCAGAATCTTCTTTCTACTGGTATTACCAAGAAGACAGAAAATACGATAAATGCAACGCTATAGGCGATGAATTTTATTGCATATTTAGTTCGTTTCAGTGAGAGTTGTAAACAATTACCTAAGCCATATCATTGTTAGCACCTTACCTCGCGACATTTTTCTAAATTGGTTTGGTGCGACAAAAAATCAATGTTACTCTAAAGTAGCTATATCCGTTCAGTAGTGAATCTTTGATCACAGGTGATAAGATCAATGAATCTTTGATCACAGGTGATAAGATCAATGAATCTTTGATCACAGGTGATAAGATCAATGAATCTTTGATCACAGGTGATAAGATCAATGAATCTTTGATCACAGGTGATAAGATCAATGAATCTTTGATCACAGGTGATAAGATCAATGAATCTTTGATCACAGGTGATAAGATCAATGAATCTTTGATCACAGGTGATAAGATCAATGAATCTTTGATCACAGGTGATAAGGTCAATGAATTTGATGTGTGGGGCTTACTTCATTTCCATGGTTTGGATTCTTCCTCCCAGAACTGCTGTGAATGTCCATGTCTCGTGTACATACAGGAAGATGGAATATACCGTGCACGTGAGTTGTGTGTGTGTGTGTGTGTGTGTGTGTGTGTGTGTGTGTGTGTGTGTGGGGTGTGTGTGTGTGTGAGACGTTATTGTCTGAACAGTGCTTTGTTGCCTTTGACAGGATTCTACTTTAGATTCCTCGTCAAAATAAAAATCAAAACAATTTCTTTGTATCATCTAGTACTGTTACTAGCATTATTATTATTATTATTATTATTATTATTATTATTATTATTATTATTATTATTATTATTATTATTATCATCATCATCATTATTATATGATTATATTATATTGTAATTATTATATGTTGTAATTAAAATATCATCATCGTTACTACTACTACTACTGCTACTGCTACTACTACTACTACTACTACTACTGCTACTGCTACTACTACTACTACTACTACACTACTACCAGTACTATTGTCATTATTATTGCTTATAGTGCGTCTGTTATAATTTCGGTTGTTACTGTTGCAGATACCAATTGTTTCTGCTTGTTAATTCTGTCGTCATTGCGAACAAACCTTCAATTACACATTATCTCATCATCATGACATAAACAAAGTGAAAAGCGTAAGGCAGCGCTCTAGCTATGGCTCTAATGACGTCAACGTACATGGAGGGGTGACGGGAGGGCGCGTGGGCGGTGTCGTCTGGCCTGCAAACAAAGACAACCGTCGTTAGTGATAGTGGCACAGACAAGGAGCAAACAAAAAATGTCCCCTTGTTCAATGGAACGAGGGTTTTCATTGTTGTTTTTTTTTTTTTTGTTGTTTTTAAAATAACAACCAACCCGTAATCAGGTGTTATGTCATATGATTTTCTCAGAATGTTGAGGTGTACATACCAGGCTATTTAAGAAAAATGTCACGTCGTTTTTCTTTTCCTTTTATTTTACTTTTTATTTCTTCTGTTGAGACACATGCAGTACTGGCATCAAAATGAATGACGTCAGGGCTTTTTCTCCATTCAGTATCAAGATCCGTTTTTCCCCGTTTTGTATCGTGTATAGATTTTCTATTTCACTGAAAGACTCTTAATTAATAATAATAATAATAATAATAATAATAATAATGAATATTTCTATAGCGCAAATCCTAAATTAGCTCTAAGCGCTTTACAATCTAGGACTAACGAAAACAGGCACGCACACACACACACACACACACACACACACACACACACACACACACACACACACACACGCGCGCGCGCGCGCGCGCGCGCACACACACCCACACACACACACACACACCACACACACACACACACACACGCACAAACCGCATACTCAGGCACGGGAAGCAGATACGTACAGCACACACGGGAAAGCAGACACGCACAACCACTCACGCACACCTTCGCACACACGCACTAACACAAACTGACATCTGTGTATGACCGGGTAAAAAGATGAGTTTTTAGTTTCGTTTTAAAGACTGGAAAAGAGTCACAGTGCCTGATGTCGTGTGGAAGAGAATTCCAAGTTTTAGGAGCCAGGAAGGAGAAGGAACGATCCCCCCTTCTTTTGCATTTGAATCTGGGAGGAACCAGGAGCAACGAGTCAGAAGACGAGCGAAGGGTTCAAGCTGGGCAGAAAGAGTTAAGAAGGTCAGACAGATAGGCTGGAGTTCCAGATTTAACAGCATTGAAACAGAGGCATGCGATTTTATATGTCACCCTGGCTCTGACCGTCAACCAGTGTAGTCTGCGTAATAATAGTTGAGGGTCTCTTTGAAGGGAGCTTTGAGGATTAGTCTAGCTGCACAGTTTTGAACGTGCTGAAGTTTTTGGTGAGGTAGTCGGGAAGGCCTGCTAGTAGAGAATTACAATAATCGAGACGCGAAAGCACGAGAGAAGTGGTGAGAGTTTTGGTTGCTTCAGTGGTAAGGAGATGTCGGATAGCACCTATACGTCTAATTTCCAGAAAGCATATTTTACAGACATGGTTCACACTGTGTCTTCATATCAAGACCGCTGTCGATAAAGACCCTGAACTAGACAGCTCATACTCGCAAGCTATGCTAATTTAACAAAATGGAGGCCCAAGAGCACACCAGGGAACTTAAAAGAAAAAGACTGTAAGACACGCAGTGAATTGATGCGTTTAAATCAATAGAGTGAAGTGACGGCAGAACGGGTCTCTCGTCGACGCTGGCGAAAAAAATCGCCGGAAAAAAAGAAAGTTAAGACAGACTGCAGAATCCAAGTCAAAGAAATTCGAAACTACACACACACACGCACACATGTTCGCTCAAATACCAAGACGCACGCACACACACACACACACACTAGCACGTGTGCATGCGCTTTATGCATACACACACATATATATATATATATATATATATAAATTTTATATATATATATGTATAAATATATATATATATAAACAAACTAATAAATTCCAAGGATAAGTACCGAGCACCGTTCCAGCAACTTACAGAGCAGCTTGGTGTTGCAATGACTGCAAGAAATATTGAATTATAAACAAAGCTTGCCCTTATGTCTTAGATTGAAGAAATAGGGGAGATAAGTATTCATATCTGCAGGGGTAGATGATTCTGCCTAACTAACAGTATGTGCTTGAGTGGGTGAATGGGAAAAAAATTAAATAAATATGTCATGTGACGTAGCCTCACATCAAGGCATGTGACGCTCCATCACATGTAGTTAGTGATATGAATCATTTCCCCATGCCACAACTAAAGGAAGAATGTTCATGTGGCTTGACTAGTGTAGCGGGCGTCCCCAAAATAATTGTGAGTATGACTCATTCAAGAAACGAATGTGGTCATTGGGTGAAAGTGACCACTGAGTGATAGTTTAACAAGGCTGGTAAGGAAAGGGTGCTGGTCATGTGTTTTTGAACACTGAGTATGCACTCACTAGGAGAAGGGGGAAAGAGTCAGTTTTAACCCAGCAGATGGCCTAGAGACTCGAACCTGTCAGGACGGTGGTCCTCGTGCTGACCAGTCATTACCAGGTGAGCGATAGATAGTTGGGGAAAGCTACAGGGGGAAAACTTAAAGAAGAGAGAAAGAATTCATATGTTGAATTGAGAAGCAGGTTACTTACACGAACCTTATTCGTGTTTCAGCCCTTCACCCTTCACCCTTCACCCTTTCACCCGTCACCCTTTACCTTCGCCCTTCACCCTTCATCTTTCACCCCGTGAGGTGGTCGAAGATGGCCATGGTGTGGGAATACACCGGTAGTTCAGCCCCAGCCATACCAACTCCAGGGAGAGGAGTTGAAGCTCGTCATTTCGCAAGAGACAGAAGAAGTCGCGAAGAGAAGTCGAGACTCGTATCTCCAGGACGGGAGAGTTTCGAGGGGCAGTATATTGTCTCAGAGAGACAGGAATGAGAAAGCAGGGAAGCTTTTACTTGGGGGCAGGCAGGTCCTCAGTGATTACGGGAGTTATGTATTCTCCTGGTCCGGAATTTTGGGATAACGGAATGTGAAGGCCATAGCTTTATAGAAGCGGAACTAGATTATTTTATCTCTCAGTGTAAAGAGAGATACAAGTGTGAAGACTATTTTATCTCTCAGTGTAAAGAGAGATACAAGTGTGAAGACTATTTTTTCTCTCAGTGTAAAGAGAGATACATGTGTGAAGATTGATTTGTCTCTCGGTGTGAGGAGAGATACATGTGTGCGGATTATTTGTCTCTCAGTGCGGAGAGAGATACAGGTGTAAAATCTGTTTACAAGTTGTTGTTGTGATTAGTAAAGTGTTTTCCCTGAAGGAGAGGGGAGAAGAAAAACATTCGGTAGTGCTCCTTTTGGTGATTGGAAAGATTGGGGTGTGCTATGGAGTAAATGCTGTCATGAATGCGGTATGCAAGAGTGACAGTGTGACAGTGGTGACCCCGACTCCAGTTTCACCGGCGTAGCTGCCGTTTGTTTCCCCGGAAAAAAAAAAAAAAGAAAGATTTCTATTTGTGCCCTTGGGGTTTAAAAAAAAAGAATTTGTACCCTCAAGGTTTGAGGAAGAAAAAAAAAGGATTCTATTTGTGCCCTCAAGGGTTTGAGGAAAGGAAAAAAAGAAGAAAGTTTAATTATTTATTGTGTATAATATTTGCATTTGTTGTTGTTTTTTTCTATTTCTATATGTGTTAGGGTGGTTGACATTTCTTTTGGTTGCTCTACTCCGTTAAGGTTTTTTTTTTTGGTAGGATTTCTTTTTGACCCTTCCCCACCTCAGGACCGATAGCCTCAACCTCCTCTTGCTCGTACCTGGCAGCAAGGGGGCAGGGCGTTGAGGAATCGCTGTCCTTCCCCTAGAGGATTAGTATTTTTGTCCCCTTTCCCAGGACTGATAGCCCCAACCTCTTCCTGCGTTTAGCAGGGGGCATGGCGTTGGGGAGTCAATAGTCTTTCCCTTCTGATAAATATCTATTTCTTTCGCTTTCCTATTGTTTCAGTTTGATTTTCCCCTTGCCCCTCAGAGTGTGGGATCAACTTCTCCTCCGTCACGCTAATAGTGTATGGTGGTGGAGTTGATTACCGCTCTGCCCAAATAAACATCTTTATCTTTTGATTATTTTTTTTCTGGGTGTGGTGCGAGATTTTCTTTGAGTTTGGGTGAATGTGCATTTATTGATTGATTGTTTATTTTTGTATTATTACTGTAGTGTGGTGTATATTGTGCAGTGATTTGTTTTTCCCGTCTCCAGTTTCACGGGAGACAGTGACCACTGGGGTGCTGTCTGTGGGCTTCTTTTGCTTTTCTTGATTTCTGCTCACTATTCCGGTCCTGTGTATCCTTTCATTTCCTTTTCACCCCCTTTTTCAAAATCTCTTAAACCTTCTCCTCAATAAGCTCCTATCTAGTTTTCTTTTCAACATTTTCATATTTTAGGTAGGATTTCCGCTAGTTTGTGTTTCTTCCCTCTTTTTAATTGTTTGTGATCCATTTGTTTTGTAAATTTATATTCATTTTTTGTATAAGGCGGTACATTTGTTTTGTAAATTCATTTGAAATTAAGTAAGAAAGAAAGACTGACAACAAGAACATTTGAGAACTTAAACTTTATAAAGAATTTATTTTCAGAAAACTTTATTGTGTTTATTTTTTTTTTCTTTTCTTAGGGAAACAGTTTTGTATTAAAACTTCATTTTGTTTTGTAAATTCCAAATTGATAACAGTTGCAAATTATTTTTGGAAAAATACATTCCTTGGATTTCATATCTACCCTGTTTAAGTAAGCTGTTTTTTGTTTACACCGGAAATTGAATTCTGTATTTGTATATACTATAATTACAGTTTTGTGAAACATAATATCATCATATATCGCCTTATTTTTATTCATACTTTGAGATTGTTTGGTGTTTATATCTGACGATTCATTATGGATGATTTTGATAAATATGTTAAACAAGCGGAACGCTTGGGTTTTGAGGGAGAAAAACTTACTAACTATGTGCAACAATGCACAGATAGGGCAGACAGGCTAAGAGAGAGGGAAGAAAATAAACTACAGAGGGAAGCTGAAGCTGAAGAAAATAAACTACAGAGGGAAGCTGAAGAGAATAAACTACAGAGGGAAGCTGAAGAAAATAAACTACAGAGGGAAGCTGAAATTGAAGAAAAAAGATTACAGAGGGAAGCTGAAATTGAAGAAAAAAGATTACAGAGGGAAGCTGAAGCTGAAGAAAATAAACTACAGAGGGAAGCTGAACTTGAAGAAAAAAGATTACGAGGGAAGCTGAAGCTGAAGAACGTAAATTTAAGTTGAGGCAGTTAAAAATTAGAGACTGATGCTGAAATTAGAAGAATACAGGCATCGAGAGAACCTCCACCAGTCGGTTCCGCAGCCATGCCTCACCAAAAGCGGCATATATTCCAAAGTTGCCCCCTTTTCGAGAAAAACGGATGACATTGATAGTTTTCTTTTCCGATTTGAAAGTCACGCAAACGTCTTGTGGTTGGCCAAAGGAAAAGTGGACATTGTATATTGCGTCGTTGTTTAAGGGTAGCGCTTTGACACTGTACCACTCACTTGCAGCGAAACAAAATTTAACTTGGGATCAGTTGAAAGAAGAACTCCTCAAGAAATTTCAATGTTCTGCTGATCGTTTTCACGAACGTTTCCGTTCTGTGCGCCCTGAAAAAGGGAGAATCGTTTCCATCGTTCTGATCCGTATGAGTCATTGTTTGGATCGATGGATCGATTTGTCTAAAACGAACAAAACTTTTCAATCACTGCGAGATCTCCTTCTTAGAGAACAACTTTTCCAGAGCGTGAGCAAAGATCTGGCCACTTTCCTTAAAGAAAGGCAATTGAAAACGTGGAGGAAATGTGTCAGATGGCTGATCAGTATTGTATCGCTCACCCAGATAAGGGCGTGGCTAGGAAAGGAGAATTTTCCATCTTTGAGTCTCATGCGTCATGTACTATCCCATCAGGACAGGGAAGTTACAGGAAAGGAAATCGTGGGTCATTTTTGAGTCCTCAAGGATATACCTATCCTAGGAACGGACAGGGATCTTTCCGCGGTTCGAGTGACTTTCGTCAATACCAGTACTCACCGCCGGAAAAACCCGTTACTCCTCAGCAAACGTTCCGAGGTCGTGGACAACGACCACCACGTAGACCTTTTGGGGCCAGTTCGTGGACAGAACAGAAGTTCACAAAATCAGTCGGCTGCCGATCAGACAATGCGATGTTTCTTTTGTGATGGCAAGTTCCATTTGAGGAAAAATTGCCCTTTCAAACCAAATGATTCAAAACCCGCATTAGTCTCCACTGATTGTGAAGAAGGCCTTGTTTTGGCACCAGATCAATCTGTTGATGGACTGGTGTTAGAAAACGGAGCCATCAATGGATTGCAGGCTTCGGTTTTGCGAGACACTGGGTGCACTACTGCTGGTGTACGGAAATCTTTCGTCCTTCAAGACCAGTATCTCAAAAACTGTCCAAAAGTGTAGGTCGTTTGGAGGCAAGATTGAAACGTTTCCGCTGGCGAAAATTTCAGTCGATACACCGTACAAAACTCCGGTTTTCTTACCGCCTGTGTTATTGATAACCCAGTCTGCGACTTGATCTTGGGCAATTTGCAGGTGTCGCTACAGTACATGGTGGTGCTGGAGGATCGTTTGTTCCTTGTCTTGTGAGTACTAATCAAACGTCATAGAGCAGGGAAAGGCTACAAAGCCGCTAAAAGTCTCAAAACTGGATGAACTCCAGATTACCCCAGATGATTTAAAAGAAATGCAGGGAAAGACGAGACGCTGACGACAATACTTTCTGCTGCTAAACAGACTGTCACTGACGTACCAACGGACAAACCAACGTACATACTGGACTCTGACATTCTCTACAGGTGTGTACCTGGACAGGACAACAGACAAAGTTGTGGTTCCAAAACCACTTAGAGAAACAGTGCTGCACACGGCTCATGATGCATTGTTCGCTGGTCACTGCGGAATCAAAAGAACATTAAAGAGAGTTCTTGATTCTTTTATTGGCCAGGTGTCACAAAGGAAGTTACGAAATACTGCCGCTCATGTGACATCTGCCAAAAGACATCTCAGAAAGGTCGCGTCCCATGTGCACCTTTGCACAAAATGCCTCTCATTTCCGTTCCATTTCGGAAGGTAGCTATTGATCTTGTTGGACCGCTACCACTGTCTTCTTCGGGATATCGCTATATCTTGACTTTGGTGGATACAGCAACAAGGTATCCAGAAGCGATTCCACTGAAGAAAATTGATACAGTATCTGTCGCTGAAGCCTTACTTGCAATTTTTTCCAGAGTGGGTCTTCCAGACGAAATTCTCTCGGATTGTGGAACGCAATTCATTTCTGATCTCATGAGAGAAATTTACAGACTGTTGTCAATCTCATCCATTTCAACCACGCCATATCATCCCCAATCGAATGGCAATGGTTGAACGTTTCAATGGAACGTTGAAGTCCATGTTGAGAAAGGTTGCAAGGCAAGAACCCCAGGAATGGATCGTTTCATACCGGCTTTGCTTTTGCATACAGGGAAATGCCGAACGAAACGCTGGATTCTCTCCATTTGAGCTTCTTTTGGACACTCACCAAGGGGACCTTTGGATCTATTGATGTCACAATGGACGGAAAAGACGGACATACCTGACAGTAAAACTGTTTACCAATACGTTTATGAACTGCATAATCGTTTGAAGGATACATGTGAGCTTGCTCAAAAGTCGCTGATAGAAAAACAGATGTGTACAAGGTCTTTGCAGACAGGAAAGCAAAGGCACGTTCCTTCAGTGTAGGGGATAAAGTCCTTGTGCTACTAACTGATGAACATAACAAGCTTCGTGTTAATGTGGAAGGGTCCTTTTCAGGTGGTCGAAAAACTTTCTGAAGTAAATTTATAAGATCAAAATGGCAAACACTGAGAAGGTATTTCATGTGAACATGTTGAAGAAGTATGTTGAACGTACAAATGTTGCCATCAATCAGTCGGTTGAGTGGGTATGTCCTGTGTCAGAAACTGATGTCAACATGACAGACATTATCAGTGATGAATTTGTACCCAATGTAACGTACAGGGACAGATCAGGGTTATGAAAACAGCAAATGTAGGAGTGTTAACATCTACCAGTGCAGATGATGTTGTACCCCTTCCTATTCTGTCTATCAAAGGTGAAACCTATGAGGATGTGGTTCTATCGAATGATTTGTCTACAAGTCAAACAGAACAGCTCAAAGACATTTTGAAAGACTTTCAGGATGTGTTGACGGATACCCCAGGTACAGTAACTGGTATTGAACCCCATAGTATTCAGTTAACTTCTGAAATACCAGTGCGAACCAGACCATACCCCCTCCCATTTGCAAAAAAAGAGGTGGTTGAGAGAGAAATCAATGTAATGCTGGATTTAAAGGTGATAGAACCTTCTACAATCTCCGTACAGCTCACCAGTTGTATTGGTGGACAAACCTGATGGATCAGTGCGTTTCTGCATCGATTACAGAAAAGTAAATAAGATCACTGTGTTCGATGCCGAGCCTATCCCAGACATTGAAGAGCTTCTGTGTCAGCTCTCAGAGGGAAATTATTTTGTGAAAGTATACTTGACTAAAGGAATTTCAATTTACCATTGAACCAGTGCCTGGAACACAAAATGTCATGGCAGATTTGTTGTCACGTGCGTGAATATTCATGGACAAATGTAACTGTCTTCAAGGGAAAGACTATTCCTGTTTTTTGTCTTTCTTAATGATTACGGTGTGATCACTTTTGACGGTGCATTGTATGCTACTGACGATTTAAATCAAGTGGTATTTATGCATAATTTGCTTATTGAAGTGACTATATGTTTTACAAGCAAACAACTACTTGATGGGTTTAATGTAATACATATTTATTCTTTGGTAAACAATGGAAAAAATCATGTACTATTTATGTCTAACTTGCTTGTGAAGATGAATCTATATGTATGTGTGATGAGCAAATAACTCTTAGAAAAAGTATATATACATGTTTTGATTGTGCAATGAGGACAAACCAATTGTTTTCATTTGTCATTGTCAACAATGGAAAGCATGTGACTTTTCAATGGACTATAACATTACATGTGGGGAAAAAGAAATTATGTTTAAACTATGTTTAATTTTGTTTACATGTCTATTGAGAAACATTTACACTTGGAAATATTCTCATTTTCATGAGGGTTTTGAAACATATGATGTGAGACAAAGATCAAGGGAAAATGTGCTTCACATCTTAATGTATGAACACAATTGTGCTTTGAATTGTTGATATCCCTAATTGTTTTATCCATGTAATTTGTGAAATGTATCTTGTGGAATATGGTGATCAATTATGAATGTTTTTTTTTAGAAAGATTGAAAGTTTGAAATATGCTATTTATGGTGGATCATGGTGATTGATTCTAACGTTGATTATTAATTTGGTGAATCATGTGCGATGGTTACACATTTTGAGATTCATGGCTGAAGATGTGTTTTAAGTGAAGTTGTATATCCTTTAAAAAATTTTCTGGAGAAAATTTTTTCATCCCAGGATGGGGGGGGTGTCATGTGACGTAGCCTCACATCAAGGCATGTGACGCTCCATCACATGTAGTTAGTGATATGAATCATTTCCCCATGCCACAACTAAAGGAAGAATATTCATGTGGCTTGACTAGTGTAGCGGGCGTCCCCAAAATAATTGTGAGTATGACTCATTCAAAAAACGAATGTGGTCATTGGGTGAAAGTGACCACTGAGTGATAGTTTAACAAGGGCTGGTAAGGTAAGGTGCTGGTCATGTGTTTTGAACACTGAGTATGCACTCACTAGGAGAAGGGGGGAAAGAGTCAGTTTTAACCCAGCAGATGGCCTAGAGACTCGAACCTGTCAGGACGGTGGTCCTCGTTGCTGACCAGTCATTACCAGGTGAGCGATAGATAGTTGGGGAAAGCTACAGGGGGAAAACTTAAGAAGAGAGAAAGAATTCATATGTTGAATTGAGAAGCAGGTTACTTACACGAACCTTATTCGTGTTTCAGCCCTTCACCCTTCACCCTTCACCCGTCACCCTTTACCCTTCGCCCTTCACCCTTCATCTTTTCACCCCGTGAGGTGGTCGAAGATGGCCATGGTGTGGGGAATACACCGGTAGTTCAGCCCCAGCCAGTACCAACTCCAGGGAGAGGAGTTGAAGCTCGTCATTTCGCAAGAGACAGAAGAAGTCGCGGAAGAGAAGTCGAGACTCGTATCTCCAGGACGGGAGAGTTCGAGGGGGGAGTATATTGTCTCAGAGAGACAGGGAATTGAGAAAGCAGAGAAGCTTTTACTTGAGGCAGGCAGGTCCTCAGTGATTACGGGAGTTATGTATTCTCCTGGTCCGGAATTTTGGGATAACGGAATGTGAAGGCCATAGCTTTATAGAAGCGGAACTAGATTATTTTATCTCTCAGTGTAAAGAGAGATACAAGTGTGAAGACTATTTTATCTCTCAGTGTAAAGAGAGATACAAGTGTGAAGACTATTTTTTCTCTCAGTGTAAAGAGAGATACATGTGTGAAGATTGATTTGTCTCTCGGTGTGAGGAGAGATACATGTTGCGGATTTATTTGTCTCTCAGTGCGGAGAGAGATACAGGTGTAAAAATCTGTTTACAAGTTGTTGTTGTGATTAGTAAAGTGTTTTTCCCTGAAGGAGAGGGGGAGAAGAAAAACATTCGGTAGTGCTCCTTTTGGGTGATTGGAAAGATTGCGTGTGCGTATGGAGTAAATGCTGTCATGAATGCGGGTATGCAAGAGTGACAGTGTGACAAAATAAATAAATGCTTCTCACAATAACCTTCAGCAAGCTTATAGTCTCCAAGGGAGAGACACCCTCCAATAGGGAGGTAAACTCACTAACATATAACTCCTGGTCATATACCGATATTTCGAAACTTGGTGGTTTCTCCTCAGTGACCGCGGAAAGTGGTAATTTGACTCCACTGCCTTTTCAGTTTTAAGAAGAATGCAATCCAGAAAAGGCTGGTGTGCAATACGTAGTATGTTTGTTGAGTTTTCAAAAAACCAACCAAAGGTGCCACCCAAGAAGCAAAAGAAAATGATGAAAGAGCAAAACAAGCTACATATTCTTGTGAAAAGTAGAAAATATAAAAAGATATCCTCTTAAGACACAAGTGCTGAGGGCCAGTTCTTGAATGACTCCGCAAGGGACTAAAATACAACAAACTAATAAATTCCAAGGATAAGTACCGAGCACCGTTCCAGCAACTTACAGAGCAGCTTGGTGTTGCACTGACTGCAAGAAATATTGAATTATAAACAAAGCTTGCCCTTATGTCTTAGATTTAAGAAATAGGGGGAGATAAGCATTCATATCTGCAGTGGTAGATGATTCTGCCTAACTAACAGTATGTGCTTGAGTGGGTGAATGGGGAAAAAAAAATATAATTAATAAATGCTTCTCACAATGAACCTTCAGCAAGCTTATAGTCTCAAAGGGGGAGACACCCTCCAAAATATGCATATATAGACACAACACACACACACACACACACACACACACACACACACAGCACGCACACACGCATGCACGCACGCCCGTCTAATATCACTATGTGGATAGACGTTAAATTGAAGACAACAACACGCACGCACAAACACACACACACACACACCACACACACACACACACACACACACACACACACACACACGCGCGCGCGCGCGCGCGCACGCACCCACGCACACACGCACCACACACACACACACACACACACACACACACACACACACACACACACACACACACACGCGGGCGGGAGCGCACGCACGCGCACGCACACACACGCACGCACGCAAGTACGCACGCAAGTACGCGCGCACACACACACACACACACCACGCACACACACACACACACACACACACACACACACACACACACACACACACACACCCCACACACACACACGCACGCACGCACGCACGCACGCGTGCGTACTAAGGACTGGGCCGACCTATGTGGCAGATGACCGGATAGACGTCATTCGGATGCCTTGTCCGCCACGTCTTGGGTCTTCCGAGGACGTTGGCTACAGCACGATGCCCTTTACTCATGCTATTGGGCTCCTTGTCAGTTGCAGAGTATACCAAGCCCCAGCCAGAGAAAGACGTAGAGCCGGTCTTCTTGTTGTAGCTGAATACATCGTTGTCGTTGTTGTTCCACTTCCACTTCGACGTGTCGGAGGTACCTTCTTTGTGAAATATGTCCAGCCACACAGCGGAAGTGCCACCCCTAAACAGTGAGAGAAAAGGACCATAAGGAGTAGAATCATTGCAAATATTACAACCACATCTATTAGTTCCAAGGCTTTAAAGAAGACGACCCAAGAAGAAAACAGGCTACAAGATCAGGCGTACTGCACAAAAAATATATGAGAACGATGATGATGATTGAAAAACATGTGCATGTAAGTCTCTCATTATGATACAGTTTTCATACAGATAATGGCATTACTAGTAGTAGTACTACTGCTACTATTAC
>JAFLJL010001536.1:10000-33802 GCA_018398815.1 Conus ventricosus | reverse complement strand
GAAATGATTCTGACAGAAAGAGATGTCAAAACCTATCGTCAAAGATGCACCTTTACACCACTGTACTTGGTGATAACTCACGAGAGAAACCATCTTGATCCCCACACCAGACAAACAAACAAACATACATAAAAACCGTGCACGCCTTCCTACCCCTGACGACGAACAAGAAGCCTCCCACCCCCTTCAGAGCCACTGCCACATCCTTCCTCCCTACCACAGGTTTGAATGGTAGATGATTAGATTAAGCACAGCATTCCGACAGCCGGGACGCAAACACTGCACACTTAATCTATTCCTCACACTGAGATCTTTTCCCCCTCGTTTTCAGACGGTTGTACCCAGTCATGTTGTCAGTGTTGCCATCAGAAACAAGTCCGTGTTGTCACCGACAGGTGTGGACTCTCTGACAACTCAGTGTCGTCACCGACAGGTATGGACTATCTGACAACTCAGTGTCGTCACCGACAGGTGTGGACTCTCTGACAACTCAGTGTCGTCACCGACAGGTGTGGACTCTCTGACAACTCAGTGTGGTCACCGACAGGTGTGGACTATCTGACAACTCAGTGTCGTCACCGACAGGTTTGGACTATCTGACAACTCAGTGTCGTCACCGACAGGTGTGGACTCTCTGACAACTCAGTGTGGTCACCGACAGGTGTGGACTATCTGACAACTCAGTGTCGTCACCGACAGGTGTGGACTCTCTGACAACTCAGTGTGGTCACCGACAGGTGTGGACTCTCTGACAACTCAGTGTCGTCACTGACAGGTGTGGACTATCTGACTACTTAGTGTGGTCACCGACAGGTGTGGACTCTCTGACAACTCAGTGTGGTCACCGACAGGTGTGGACTATCTGACAACTCACTACAATGGCATGAACAGCCGCCCCACCATCTGTCACTTATCTAACAGACAGACAGACAGGCAGACTAGCAAACAGAGAGGTTTGGTTTTAGTTCACAAATAGCTACACCCCCCCCCCATCCCCCAGCCCTCCCATTCCCATCTTCCTCACCCCACCCTCCTCTATTCAAGGTCTGGAGGACACAAAACGGCGCAAATGTTCAGCATGCTGTTTACTGAACAGAACATAACAGATCAGTGAGCTAAATGGACAAATCATATCAGTTTTAGCATGTTCTTTTCCATTCTAAGAAATACGATATCGTCCAAACAAAGTTAGCAACTTTCTATATAGCTCCTCCCATTTGGGACATTTTACACCAAAATAAAATCTATTCCCTAGCACATTCATATCACAATCATATTCATTTCATTATCACATTCATCTGACAATCAGATCAACCTCATCAGATCAACCTCATAATTACATTCATCTCTGTCACATACATCTCACAATCACATTCATCTCACAATCACATTATCTCATAATCACATTCATCTCACAATCACATACATCTCACAATCACATTCATCTCACAATCACATTGTCTCACAATCATATTCATCTCTGTCACATACATCTCACAATCTCATTCATCTCACAAACAAAACCCGATATGGGAGGCATCTATGATGAAAATTCATGCACTTTTTAGCAAAGCCAAGCGCAGAAGCCACGTACCTTTATAAAATCGTAGCAGCATGTCCCTTGAAAGTTGAACTTTTTACCATCAAAATCCGTGTAATGGGGATCGCCTGTGGCCGAACATCTCCGAGTATCTGCCACACACAACCAACAGCTAGAACAGGCATGTGTACCTTCCGACAGCTGAGTCTTTAGCTAGAACAGGCATGCGTACCTTCCGGCAATTGAGTCTTTAGCTAGAAAAGGCATACGTACCTTCCGGCAGCTGAGTCTTTAGCTAGAAAAGGCATGTGTACTTCCGGCAGCTGAGTCTTTAGCCAGAAAAGGCATGTGTACCTTCCGGCAGCTGAGTCTTTAGCTAGAAAAGGCATGTGTACCTTCCGGCAGCTGAGTCTTTAGCTAGAAAGGCATGTGTACCTTCCGGCAGCTGAGTCTTTAGCTAGAAAAGGCATGTGTTCCTTGCGGCAGCTGAGTCTTTAGCTAGAACAGGCATGTGTACCTTCCGGCAGCTGAGTCTTTAGCTAGAAAAGGCATGTGTACCTTCCGGCAGCTGAGTCTTTAGCCAGAAAAGGCATGTGTACCTTCCGCTGAGTCTTTAGCTAGAAAAGGCATGTGTACCTTCCGGCAGCTGAGTCTTTAGCTAGAAAAGGCATGTGTACCTTCCGGGAGCTGAGTCTTTAGCCAGAAAAGGCATGTGTACCTTCCGGCAGCTGAGTCTTTAGCTAGAAAAGGCATGTGTACCTTCCGGCAGCTGAGTCTTTAGCCAGAAAAGGCATGTGTACCTTCCGGCAGCTGAGTCTTTAGCCAGAAAAGGCATGTGTACCTTCCGGCAGCTGAGTCTTTCTGCCTTCGCTGCCTCATCTTCCGAGTCCACTCAGTAGCATTGTTTTTACGTCATTCATTCCGGTTACCCCAAACACCTACGTCATTCATTCAGGTCACCCCAGACACCTACGTCATTCATACTGGCTATCTCAGACACCTACGTCATTCATTCCGGTTACCCCAGACACCTACGTCATTCATACCGGCTATCTCAGACACCTACGCCATTCATACCGGCTATCTCAGACACCTTCGTCATTCATACCGGCTATCTCAGACACCTTCGTCATTCATACCGGCTATCTCAGACACCTACGTCATTCATACCGGCTATCTCAGACACCTCCTCATTCATACCGGCTATCTCAGACACCTTCGTCATTCATTCCGGTTATCTCAGACACAGTGGTATCAATGTGGGTCTCGTCACATCCTCAGCCCCAACAGTCCACATGGGGCGATCAATACCAGATCAGTCCACATGGAGCGATCAATACCAGATCAGTCCACACGGAGCGATCAATACCAGATCAGCCACATGGAGCGATCAATACCAGATCAGTCCACATGGAGCGATCAATACCAGATCAGTCCACATGGAGCGATCAATACCAGATCAGTCCACATGGAGCGATCAATACCAGATCGCCACGAGGCCAGCCACCACAGGAGATACTGCAGAGGTCACCAAAAACATTCAGGTGTCTGCTCTGATCCAACGTACGCAGGACTGATGAGGATAACTGCTTTGCCGCAGAGTTAAAGACAGCAAGCGTCACCCACCAGAGGGTGCTGCATCTAGGGCACTTATTGCTCTGTTTATTTCTGTCTCATAGCCACGTTACTCTCATGCCGTTCCAGTCCATATCCCACATACCCCAAAGCCTCTAACATGCACCCACGCCCAAACATTTTAAAAGAAACAAAATCCACAAGAGAGTATTATGATCTTTCTCAAGAAGTGAGCAATCAACAATAAAAGGTTAAATAAAATGAAAAAAACACCATCCTATGCCTTTCTTATTCTGTGAAGGCTAGGCACTCAACATAAACACGAACGTCATATTTTATTTTGTTTAAACCCATTGCGTGTGGTGTCAACATGACCAAAGGAACTCATTTCCACAACTCAGTTTCTTCCTCATTCCCTGGAAACATGTACCTAATATCTACACACACACCACACAACACACACACACAAGTACTCAGAAAATCATCTCATTCATTTAACGGAGATTTGCAATCAACACTTTTCAAAAATGACCTATTACCACAATGCAGACTATTATTCATCATGACTGGTTGTTTTCACATATATAAACAAAGAAACATGTTCTGCGACAAAATTGTTATGTCTGTTGGTGTAGCGTGTATTGGGTATCTACACTGAAACAATTTCCCACAAGACAACCTGTCATTCGCTTTATGCTATACAATATTCAGTGTTGACAAATGGTCACAACATGTACTCATTTGGTGGTTAGTGTACACTCAATGTTAACAAAGGAACAAATATTCATAATCCCATTTCTGATCAATTCTCAAGCAGTGTGAACTCAATACTAACAACAAAGCAAAAGTCTACAACCCCATTTCTTACTCAGTTTCCGGTTGTCGGCAGTGACGCATTGCCCGTGCAAGAAGCTGGGAGGGTTGCTTGTCCTCACCACACACTGGGCGCCAAAAGGCGTGTCCTTGCAGTCCTTGTTCTGGTCGTTACAGAACTTCTTTCACTGGCCACATGGCAACCGATGTTCCCTAGTCACAGAGAAAGTAGAATGGTTTGACTCACGAACAACACAACAGTTCACATATTCAACAAGGGATGAAGCTGTTGTTGAGACTTCGCAGCTTCAACAGGGATAAAATTAAGCTGTTGTTAAAGAATCACAAATTCGGCAGGGTATGCAGACAGCAGTGTTAAGAGATCGGCAGGGGATATAATGAAGCTGTTACGAAATCGAAGATTCAACAGGCGATACAATAAAGCTGTTGTTGAGAATTCTCAGATTCACCAGGGAATGCATAAAGTTGTTGTTAAGAAATCTCAGATTCCACAGGGGATACAAGAAAGCTGTTGTTCATAAATCTCAGATTCAACAGGGAATACAATAAAGCAGTCATTAAGAATTCTCGGGTTCAACGGGGGAAACAAAAAACCTGTCGTTAAGAATTCTCAGGTTCAAAAAGGGAATAGAAAAAACTGTTTTTTAAAAAATTCTCAGGTTAAACTGGGATACAAAAAAAACTTTTTTTTAAAAATTCTCTTTTTCCCAAAAAGGGGGGATACAAAAAATCACCCACATCATCATCATCTTTCTCTTCCCCAAAGAGGGGCCCGTAGAGGAGAGTTTAAGACCCCTCTCGAAGCCGGGCACCGCCATCCGGCCCTGTCCTCTCCCCTGTCGAAACAGCTGGGCCCATCCATCCGGGTCCATTCTTTGATGTTGTCCATCCAGCATTTGGTTTGTTCCCCCCCCCCTTCGCCCCGCCTTCCAGCGGGCCCTGGTTGACTTTTTGGGGGGCTTAAAATTGGGGCGTAGGAAAAGCCCAACACGACAGTTTTCCTTTTCTTAAATGTTGCCCAAAGAGGGTTCTTGGGGCCTGCAAGTGTGTTTTTTGGGCTCCTCACAAGGTCGTTTTGTTTTCCCGGGCCCTTCCCAAAGAGATCCCGAGAAAAGCGCCTGAAGCTTTTATTTTTAAAACGCCCGGGTTTTTCTCTTGGGGCTCTGCTTTCAGGGTCCAGCTTTCGCACCATACAGCGGGATGGCAGTACCAGGGACTTGTACAGCTTAAATCTTTGTAAAAGCTAAACCCCCCTGCTCTTCCAACTTGTTTAGTTTTGGGCCATTGCGCTGTTGCGATCGCAGCCCGGGTTTTGATTTCTGTTGTAGAGCACCGTTTTTGGGAAAAAGGGCGCCAAAATTTGAAAGCCCCCACTTCTTCAACCTGGTGTCCGCATTAGATTTCACTTTGGGGTTTGGTTTTTTGCTGTTGACCAGGATTTTTGCTTTTTTGTGCCCCACTTCCTTTCCATATGCACCTGCCCTTTCCCCAAACCCTCTTTGTCAGGTTTTGAATTTTCTTCGTTGCTCCCCTCCCATCGGGTCATGTCATTTTCGAACCTAAATTTAAATTGAGGGTTTCTTCCTCCGAAGAACAGGGTTTGGAATTCATGGGGGGTTTCCCACGCATAAATGTTTTTTAGGAAAAGATTGAACAGTCCCGGGAGATAGCAGGCACCCTTGAGGGAACTCCAACTGTGGTCTTGAAGTTCCCCTCTCGGTTGTTGGGGAGGACTGCGCGGCTGGCGGTTTTAAATACACGCCGGGAGGGTTTGGACAGACCCTCCTCTATCCAAATTTTCCCTGGGGCACCTGCCACAGCCCCTTTGGCCACACCCTGTCAAACGCTTCCCTAAAGCCCAATGAAGGGGTGGAACAGGCCCTCTCTGTTTTTCAGATTTTTCCCCATCAGTATCCCGGCAGGTGAAGATCTTTCTACTGTGCTTTTTCCGGCCCTAAAATCCAGCTTGTTCTTCCGCCAGGGGGTTCTTCCGCCTTTTTCTCCAGTCGATTAAAGTGACCTGACATAAAATTTTAAACTGGTTTTGGCAAGGGAACTTATTTTTTCTGTAGTTTTTTGGGCATTGGCGTAGTTTTCCCTTTTTTGGGCAGGGGGTTTAAGAGTAAATTGAGTCCATTCTGGGGAAACTTTTTTTGTCCCCAATCTTTGAAAAATCGTTTTTAACTAGAGTGCCCAAATTTCCCTTTCCCCCAAATTTGAGCACCCTTCGGCGGGAATATGTCTGCTCCAGGTGATTTCCCTCCGGGAAGGGCTGCCTTTGGTTTCCCTTCTATTTCTTCTCTCATAAACTGGTAGTGGTGAGGTTTCCCTTGAGGGTTTGAGTCCCCCTCAAACAGACTGTCGTCTGGCTTTTATAGGGGATTGTAAAGTTTTTTGGGAGTACTGTGTCCCTGTTCAAACAGCGGGGCTTTTTTGTCAGAAACTCGCCTGAGGGATCCTCGATGAAGACGAAACTGTTTTGCTGCGTCTTGGGGGAGGGTTTTTTATTTTGGGGAAAGCATGTTTTCTGTTTTTCCCTTTTTCCCTTTCCTTTCCCCGATGTTCCCCTTTGCAATGATTTTTGAACCATTGTTCCCTTTTTTTCAAAACATTTTCCCTTTTTTACAAAAGGTTTTTGGTTTTTCGATACTGTGCGGGTTGTTCAGGGCTGGAATTTTTCTATTCTTCAGACTTTTTTTGTCGCAGAGGTCAAGGATGGGCGTTTTGAGATCCATGCTTGGTGTTTTTTTCCCCTGTCGCCCCAAATACCTCCTCTGCTTTTTTTCGCAACCGCCTCAATTTTAAGGGTGTCTTTTGGGGGTCCCTTGATGTCATTGCCGGGGGTTATGCCGCGAACCGCCCCCCCCCCCCCCCCCCCCCCCCCCCCCGAGCCGTGCCTGGGAAACCTCCCTTTTATCTCTGGTCTTTTAACCCCTTTTCCCGGTCAAAATTTTTTTATGCTGGCTGCGCACTTTGGAAAATTTTCTTCAAATTTATCTTTATTGTGAGCGCACGAGATCGTGGGCGCTGCCCCATATCAGCTCCGGGGGAAAGTCCCCCGTCTTTTTCTTTTTTTGATGCTTTTTATTTGAAACGCCGCGGAGTGAAAACAAAGTCGACTGGGTTTTGAGTCATTTTCCCTTCGGCCCCAAGCCAAATTTTTTCTTCTTGCCCGTTTTTTGGGGGGAAAGGTGTTGGCAATGGGTGAGCCCCTTGGGTGCAGGCAAACTCCCGAAGGCAAGTCCCCCCGCGAAATTTCCCCCGTGCCTATTGACCCACGTTTTCCCGCCCCCAGTCTTTTTTAGGCATCGGGGCCCACTTTGGGGTTGAAGTCCCCCTGAAAATATGATGATGTCCTTCTTGGGGGGTTTTTTTGAAAAGGGGGTCTTTTCTTTCTCGTTTTAAATTTTTTCCACCGCCTATCTTCCCTGGGTGGGAGTTGGGGCATACACCTGTATGATGTTGATGTTCTTTGGGGGTTTGGGTGACACACGAAAGCTTTATGAAATTTTGCTGTTTAAAATTTCAGCTCATGAGGGATCCATTTAAATTTTTTTGCGAAAGATGAAACACGCCCTTTTTTTTTATGACTCTTCGCCCCTGTAAACCCCATCTTTGTCCTTCCTCTGTGATTTCTTTCCCAAAACCTGTCCACCCTTTCTTTTCCCACCTACCCACAAAGCCCATTGGGAACCCTCCAGCTCGTGCTCTAGTTCCTTTTTCTTTGCCGCACTGAGGAGTTACAACATTCCAGGGCCAATGGTAATTTTCTTTAGTTGGGGAACTTGTATATGTCTTGGCCCCCCAAAAAGACTTTTCACTTCCACCCGGTGCTTGTCAAATTGGGAAAACGCGGTCGTTTGGGCAGGGCAGACAAAAAGGGCCCGCTACTTTTAAAAAACTTTTAAACCCAGTAAATACCTGTCACAGTAGGAGACTTGGGGGAGGGGAAATTGGGGGCCCCAAAGGGTTAACCAACCCACAAAAATCCCGAGAGATCAACCATAGCCCCAACATAACCCCGGGTCGGGCCGGGCCCCGGGTACAAAAAAGCTGTCGTTTAAAAATCTCAGGTTTTAACAAGGGGGGTACAATAAAGATGTCGTTTAAAAAATTTTTCATTTTAACCCGGGATGCAATAAAACAGTAGTTTTAAAAATTTTCAGGTTCAGCTGGGGGTACAATAAAAATGTTTAAAAAAATTCTTTAGGGTTTAACAAGGGGGTACAACAAAAGGGTGTCGTTAAAAAAATTTTCAGGTTCCCAAAAAGGTAAACAATAAAGCGTCGTTAAAAATTATCATTTTAACAGGGGGACAATTTAAACTGTTGTTTTGGAATTCGCAGATTCCACAGGGGCTTTTAAATTCGCATATTCACCCGGAAAGCCATTTTTATGTTGCCGGAGTTCCATTTTTTGTTGGTTAATGCTTCCCTCTGTGAAATTATGCCCTACACTCAACTTCAGAAATTCATTGCAGATTTCCGAAAGCATTTGACTGTATGACGAGAATAGACTTTTCCCCCCCGTTTGTTTTAATACCGGAGTGCATGAACGGTCACTTTTGTTCGTGTGTTGTTGTTTTCAATACCAGGTACATTTCACGGGCTGCATACACGTATGCATGGTCACTGGCTTTTTAAAACATCAGTTTTACTTCGTTAATTTCGTTCACAATACAGCATAGTTCTTTTCAGTTATTAAACCGTTTCATAAGGTGAGAGTTGCATTTTCAGCTGTTGTTGTAGTTCTTGTTTATTGTTGCTAAGAACATTTCATTCAGCGAGATGATTGCGTCCTTTTTAATTTTAGTTAACTTATTCAACATTCTGAAAGAGAGGACTGCGCGTATGTCCATCTCACAGTATGTTGTGCTGATTATCATCACCAAGCTGTCAGCTCTCTGTCACAATCTGTGGTACTAATTAGACTAAGTGTCCAAAACCGCTTCATAGTCTGTTGCAACAACTGTCAACCGTTGACAGCTTCCTCTTGCAGTTCATTTTGCAATACCTGTCGCCAGCTCTAATGGGCTTCGCTTTCGATTATATGATAATAAAAATATTGAATACTTATATAGCGCCTTTTTCTCAGCTTGAGACCAAGCTCTAAGCGCTTTACAATCCACACTCGTCTATACAACGGGCTGCCTACCTGGGTAGTACCGACTGAAGAGCTGCCACTGCGCTTCATTCAGTCGTTTCCCGTGTCATCCAGTCAGTATCTTTTCAATATTGATCACTCAGTTTCCTTACTTCCTTCATCCTTTCCATTTCTCACGTAGGGTGCAGGCTGCTATGTGTAACGTGTCATCCATACGAATGGCCAAACTGGCCTTCTCTTCCGAAATTTGGGTGATGCGATTTACATTTGTGCAAGATGTTACGCGTGCGTTCACACACGGAACCTCGGTTTATAGTCTCATTCGAAGGACTGTATGGGAAATGGAGTCAGAACCAATGCTAAGTCCGAGCGAACCCCCCAATCCCCCCTCCCCCCTGTACCGAAACGGCCTGGCGGAGATTCGAACCCGGAACCCCAGGATCACCAAGATTACAATCCGGTGCTCTACCAACTGAGCTATTCCGGCCCCCAATTACAGTATTACAGTAACGTCACCACATGTCAGCTCCATCTTAGATAATAAACCGGCAGGGTCTGAACAAATAGAACTTCAATAGCTCCAACGGATAGCAACTGTCATTGTTCGCTTCATGCAGAATAGAGGTGCAGTGCGGCACTGCAGGGCAGCCAGTGACGCTCATGTTCTTTCTTCAGGCTTGGTACCTGGCAGTGTCAAGCGCAGAAGGGCACTCGGACACATGCGAAAAGGAACTGATGAAGACACGGGAAGGACCCTTCGTTCAATAGAGGAGCCACATCGAATCTGCAGCCTGATAAGGGGTGATAATAGCATCTTAAGACTAGCATTTCTGGTTTAATAAAATTAATTGGGGGGTACGCACGTATATCAAACTCAATGTTTCTAACAGAACCCAAGGGAAATACACGTACATCACAGCCGATTTGCGTTTTACAGTTTTCGCTCTTTTCCAAACCACTGTCACGTTTGTCGACCCCCCCCCCCCCCCCAACCCTACCCCTTTTCTCTTTCTTTTATCCCCCTTTTCTTCACGATTTTATTGATCATGCTTTAACAGTTTGTTGTTTGTATTGATCATGCTTTAACAGTTTGTTGTTTGTATTGATCATGCTTTAACAGTTTGTTGTTTGTATTGGTCATGCTTTAACAGTTTGTTGTTTGTATTGATCATGCTTTAACAGTTTGTTGTTTGTATTGATCATGCTTTAACAGTTTGTTGTTTGTATTGATCATGCTTTAACAGTTTGTTGTTTGTTTTGATCATGCTTTAACAGTTTGTTGTTTGTATTGATCATGCTTTAACAGTTTGTTGTTTGTATTGATCATGCTTTAACAGTTTGTTGTTTGTTTTGATCATGCTTTAACAGTTTGTTGTTTGTATTGATCATGCTTTAACAGTTTGTTGTTTGTATTGATCATGCTTTAACAGTTTGTTGTTTGTTTTGATCATGCTTTAACAGTTTGTTGTTTGTTTTGATCATGCTTTAACAGTTTGTTGTTTGTATTGATCATGCTTTAACAGTTTGTTGTTTGTATTGATCATGCTTTAACAGTTTGTTGTTTGTTTTGATCATGGTTTAACAGTTTGTTGTTTGTATTGATCATGCTTTAACAGTTTGTTGTTTGTATTGATCATGCTTTAACAGTTTGTTGTTTGTATTGATCATGCTTTAACAGTTTGTTGTTTGTTTTGATCATGCTTTAACAGTTTGTTGTTTGTTTTGATCATGCTTTAACAGTTTGTTGTTTGTATTGATCATGCTTTAACAGTTTGTTGTTTGTTTTGATCATGCTTTAACATTTTGTTGTTTGTTTTGATCATGCTTTAACAGTTTGTTGTTTGTTTTGATCATGCTTTAACAGTTTGTTGTTTGTTTTGATCATGCTTTAACAGTTTTGTTGTTTGTATTGATCATGCTTTAACAGTTTGTTGTTTGTTTTGATCATGCTTTAACAGTTTGTTGTTTTGTTTTGATCATGCTTTAACAGTTTGTTGTTTGTATTGATCATGCTTTAACAGTTTGTTGTTTGTATTGATCATGCTTTAACAGTTTGTTGTTTGTTTTGATCATGCTTTAACAGTTTGTTGTTTGTATTGATCATGCTTTAACAGTTTGTTGTTTGTATTGATCATGCTTTAACAGTTTGTTGTTTGTTTTGATCATGCTTTAACAGTTTGTTGTTTGTATTGATCATGCTTTAACAGTTTGTTGTTTGTATTGAATCATGCTTTAACAGTTTGTTGTTTGTATTGATCATGCTTAACAGTTTGTTGTTTGTATTGATCATGCTTTAACAGTTTGTTGTTTGTATTGATCATGCTTTAACAGTTTGTTGTTTGTTTCAGTCCGAAATTAATTTCACAAAAAGATGACAGCGAGTGCTGGAATTGTAACTAACACTATTTTGAAGCACCAATGTACTTCAGACCCTAACATCTGGGAACCTCCTGACTCTACGGACACAGTTCTCATTGAAGAAACAGTCTGCCTTTTGTTCCGTTATACAGGGTGCCTAAAAAGACACTCCCAATTTTTCTTTTGTACATGGTGTCGAAAGACACGGTCTGATTTTTTTTTAAATATAGGATGTCGAAAGAGAGACAGATTGTTTTTCTTTTATACATACATGGTCTTTAAAGAGACAGTCTGATTTTCTTTCTTTTATACAGGGTGTCTAAAGAGACAGTCTAATTTTTTTTGTCATTTGTACAGGATCTCTAAAGAGACAGTCTATTTTTTGTCATTTGTACAGGATCTCTAAAGAGACAGTCTAATGTTTTTGTCATTTGTACAGGATCTCTAAAGAGACAGTCTATTTTTTTGTCATTTGTACAGGATCTCTAAAGAGACAGTCTATTTTTTGTCATTTGTACAGGATCTCTAAAGAGACAGTCTATTTTTTTTTGGTCATTTGTACAGGATCTCTAAAGAAACAGTCTATTTTTTTGTCATTTGTATAGGATCTCTAAAGAGACAGTCTAATTTTTTTGTCATTTGTACAGGATCTCTAAAGAAACAGTCTATTTTTTTTGTCATTTGTACAGGATCTTTAAAGAGACAGTCTATTTTTTTTGTCATTTGTACAGGATCTCTAAAGAAACAGTCTATTTTTTTGTCATGTGTACAGGATCTCTAAAGAAACAGTCTATTTTTTTGTCATTTGTACAGGATCTCTAAAGAAGCAGTCTATTTTTTCCCTTTTACACAAGGTGTCCGAAGACACAGCCTGATTTTTTTCTGTTTTCTTCTTGGTTTTAGCCCATTGCGGTTTTTTCCTCCGTTAAAAATCGTTGTTTCTTGTCCTTTTATTTTTTTTTCTTTCACTTTGACTGGATACATTTTACCATACCACCCACGCCTTGACCTTTTCTGCAAGCAAGGTCCAGAGACAAACAAGATGGAGACTGAATCAAAACATGAATGTTTTTCCCCTTACTTGTAGCCAGTATCTAGAACAATCCTTTCTGAGCCAAAGACACAAGTGTTTTCCGTCTTATGTTGTGAACAATATCCAGTACAAGCAAGGGTGAAATCAAATACAAGCGAATTACACTCTGCTCTTTGTAGATGATGCCCAGAACAACTCCATTTAAAGCACTACACGGTCCGCTAGTTGTTACAACCCTATCCCCTCCAAAAATTAGTTGACTGTTGTTTGTTTTTCTTGTGGTCAAATCAATTTTTGTTGCCAACAGTGAAGGACACCACTCAGGGTTTAGCTGCATGTATGTCAAAATCAGTGAGGAATCCATACTCACTTACTCACGTGTGTGTGTGTGTGTGTGTGTGTGTGTGTGTGTGTGTGTGTGTGTGTACGTGTATGTGTGTGTATGCGTACGTGTACGTGTGTGTGTGTGTGTGTGTGTGTGTGTGTGTGTGTGTGTGTGTGTACGTGTATATGCGTGTGTGTGTGTGTGTGTGTGTGTGTGTGTGTGTGTGTGTGTGTGTGTGTGTGTGTGTGTGTGTGTTGTGCGTGCGTGCGTGTGCGCGCGCATACATATGCGCACGCACATGCTAGGCCTGCGTGTCTTCTTGCATACACGGATGCATGCGTGGACGTGAGATCAATTACCGTACGACCTTTCTCCAGCTGCCTTGGAATCCTACTTACTGGCATTAGGGCAGTAGACTCTCATCTCGAAGTCCCCACAATTCTTGCAGTGCAGCCGACAAGTATTGCCCACCAGTTTGCAGGCACCATTGGAGTGGAAGGTCATGCCAGCCGGCGTGTGTCTGCTCCAGGAGTACAGGACGGGGGTGTGGGTCACCTTCCTACGGCATTCACAGGCTATGGGCTGGTTGCAGATCACTGCGGTAGGCTGTGGACAGACACGGCAAACGTGGAGGTTTGGTCTGATAGGGCACAGAGTGGGTGGTCTGATAGGGCACAGAGTGGTCTGATAGGGCACAGTGTGGGTGGTCTGATAGGGCACAGAGTGGTCTGATAGGGCACAGAGTGGTCTGATAGGGCACAGAGTGGGTGGTCTGATAGGGCACAGAGTGGTCTGATAGGGCACAGAGTGGTCTGATAGGGCACAGAGTGGGTGGTCTGATAGGGCACAGCGTGGGTGGTCTGATAGGGCACAGGGTGGTCTGATAGGGCACAGGGTGGTCTGATAGGGCACAGCGTGGGTGGTCTGATAGGGCACAGAGTGGGTGGTCTGATAGGGCACAGAGTGGGTGGTCTGATAGGGCACAGTGTGGGTGGTCTGATAGGGCACAGAGTGGTCTGATAGGGCACAGAGTGGTCGGATAGAGCACAGGGTGGTCTGATAGGGCACAGGGTGGTCTGATAGGGCACAGGGTGGTCTGACAGGGCACAGGGTGGTCTGATAGGGCACAGTGTGGGTGGTCTGAGAGGGCACAGTGTGGGTGGTCTGAGAGGGCACAGTGTGGGTGGTCTGATAGGGCACAGTGTGGGTGGTCTGATAGGGCACAGAGTGGTCGGATTAGGGCACAGAGTGGTCGGATAAGGCACAGAGTGGTCGGATAGGGCACAGAGTGGTCTGATAGGGCACAGAGTGGTCTGATAGGGCACAGCGTGGGTGGTCTAATAGGGCACTGCGTGGGTGGTCTGATAGGGCAAAGAGTGGTCTGATAGGGCACAGGGTGGTCTGATAGGGCACAGGGTTGTCTGATAGGGCACAGAGTGGTCTGATAGGGCACAGAGTGGTCTGATAGGGCACAGAGTGGTCTGATAGGGCAAAGAGTGGTCTGATAAGGCACAGTGTGGGTGGTCTGATAGGGCACAGAGTGGTCTGATAGGGCACAGAGTGGTCTGATAGGGCACAGAGTGGTCTGATAGGGCACAGTGTGGGTGGTCTGATAGGGCACAGAGTGGTCTGATAGGGCACAGAGTGGTCTGGTAGGGCACAGAGTGGTCTGATAGGGCACAGCGTGGTTTGATAGGGCACAGAGTGGGTGGTCTGATAGGGCACAGAGTGGGTGGTCTGATAGGGCACAGAGTGGTCTGATAGGGCACAGAGTGGGTGGTCTGATAGGGCACAGAGTGCTCTGATAGGCACAGAGTGGTCTGATAGGGCACAGAGTGGGTGGTCTGATAGGGCACAGAGTGGTCTGATAGGGCACAGAGTGGGTGGTCTGATAGGGCACAGAGTGGTATGATAGGGCACAGAGTGGTGGTCTGATAGGGCACAGAGTGGGTGGTGTGATAGGGCACAGAGTGGTCTGATATGGCACAGAGTGGGTGGTCTGATAGGGCACAGAGTGGTCTGATAGGGCAGAGAGTGGGTGGTCTGATAGGGCACAGAGTGGTCTGATAGGGCACAGAGTGGGTGGTCTGATAGGGCACAGAGTGGTCTGATAGGGCACAGAGTGGTCTGATAGGGCACAGAGTGGTCTGAAAAGGCACAGAGTGGTCTGATAGGGCACAGAGTGGGTGGTCTGATAGGGCACAGAGTGGTGGTCTGATAGGGCACAGAGTGGTCTGATAGGGCACAGAGTGGTCTGATAGGGCACAGAATGGTCTGATAGGGCACAGAGTGGGTGGTCTGATAGGGCACAGAGTGGGTGGTCTGATAGGGCACAGAGTGGTCTGATAGGGCACAGAGTGGTCTGATAGGGCACAGCGTGGTCTGATAGGGCACAGCGTGGTCTGATAGGGCACAGAGTGGTCTGATAGGGCACAGAGGGGTCTGATAGGGCACAGAGTGGTCTGATAGGGCACAGAGTGGGTGGTCTGATGGGGCACAGAGGGGTCTGACAGGGCACAGAGTGGTCTGACAGGGCACAGAGTGGTCTGATAGGGCACAGAGTGGTCTGACAGGGCACAGAGTGGGTTGCCCTGTCACAGGCCATTGTCCTCGACTCAGGGCAATTTAAGACGGCGGAGGGCGAGGGGCAGGTTAAGACGGCGGAGGGCGAGGGACAGGTTAAGACGGCGGAGGGCGAGGGACAGGTTCTCTCTTCTAGAACATCGTGCCCTACACACAGTAGATCTCTCACAGGTCATGGCCCCTATGCCCTTTACAGTAGATCTCTCACAGGTCATGGCCCCTATGCCCTTTAGCTATGGTCTCACAGGTCATGGCCCCTATGCCCTTTACAGTAGATCTCTCACAGGTCATGGCCCCTATGCCCTTTACAGTAGATCTCTCACAGGTCATGGCCCCTATCCCCTTTAGCTATGGTAGTCGACCTCTACTGAAGGTTCTCCTTCCGCATCAAATTATTTGACGTCAACGTTGCCTCTCGACAGCCCAGCTATGGCTCCTCACGGCCGGTTGGACGGGTGACACACAGCATGAACTGAATGGAATTGAAACTATTTGTCTGACAGTCGGTCGGTCTGTCTGCCTGTTTGTCTGTCTATGTACCTACATACCTATCTATATGTCTGTCTTCCTATTTTCCTATCTACCTATCTACATGTCTATCTTTATATCTATCTTTTTATTTACCTATCTGTTTCTCAGACTGACTGTCCATCTGTGTGTGTGTGTGTGTGTGTGTGTGTGTGTGTGTGTGTGTGTGTGTGTGTGTGTGTGTGTGTTTATTTTTCAGCTTTACCGCTCTCTGTTTCTCATCATGTTTTCCTTTGATTTGCTCATTTTCATTCCTCCTACCTCTCCCTTCCATTGGCTTACTGAAGAGTAGACGGCGCTCATAGGTTAATGAGAAGGGACTGCAGAGGGAGAGGGAGGACAGCGCGAAGGTGGAGGGGGAAGGTTGCATTTCTATCATTGGGTTCTGTCCCACATTCTGTACCACCTCAGCAGCATTGCACTACCGCCGCTCATTCCAACCCCTGTCCACAGCACGGGCACAGACAACCCACAGGGAACAGTCAATGTTAAGTCGTCATGAGGCAACCCACCAGAGGAGACACTGCACTGCTGCTGAATCACTTCAATGGTGTTCCTGTTTTCATATGCAGGACACCACTAATTAAGCCACCCACTGATGGGAATCATTGCTTAATCGCGGAGCTGGCGTGAGTGTGAGCTCTTCCTCCGGAGGGCCCCACTACGTCCATCCAATGACAGTCCTCATGAATTTGGCGACACCAGTGATCCTGATAGAATCAAACCAAGGCCGCAGACTTGGAAGCAATCAAACTGAGGTCGCCATAACAACAGGGCATGAAGGGCTACAGAATTTGAGACATTTTCTAACGCTGATCGACAAGGATGAAAATGATGAAGATAACACTATGGTTTTCCATTGTGGTCTGAGACAGCATGACAGGGTTGTGCTCGACGCTAACATTCATAATATATTCCGGTATCAACCAGGCCCAAGAGATACAGACACCTGCAGTGTTGGTCATGAACTTAGAGCGACAATCTCAGCGACGCATCCATTAAGTGGATGAAACTTGACTGTGTGGTCCCAGTCTGCCTAGCTAAACTCATAGCAAACTCAACTCAGGGTAGGAGCCGGTCGGGGCAGACAAATCCAACAAACAAATGGCTCTGATGAGAATCGAATCCACGAGCTTTCAGACCAGAGTCTGCAAAGCTAACCACTTTGCCACAGCGGCTAGTTCACTAAGGTTGTTTCTAGACTGTTTATGAAATAACGTGTTATCATGGCTTACTAATTTCATTCTCTTCGGCTGGCTATAATAATAATGATATAACGTGGGATCGCCGCTTTCCATTGTCTTTTCCTTTCTTTGCTTCAATGGGTTTTAATCAATAACCTGACCTTTCCTGCAGTCAAGTGACGTGTATGGCGGAGAAAGCTGCAGTATACTGTACCTGGTTCCTCATGCGCTGTCTGTGTACATTGAAGGATTCGTAGTCCACATTCAACTTGCCATCGTTGTAGGAGAACCAGGGCGTCACCGTGAATTCGTCTGGGCGCCAGTGTCGATCCTTGATCGGCGGGAGTGGGTTGGGAATTTCTGAAAGAGAGCAACGAGTTTCTTCCGATCAGAGATGTTTACAGAAGAAAGATTTTCACGAAGTCCTGATGTCTTTTTAGAATGTGTTTTAACGAGGTGTGTGTGTGTGTGTGTGTGTGTGTGTGTGTGTGTGTGTGTGTGTGTGTGTGTGTGTGTGTGTGTGTGTGTGCGTGCGTGCGTGCGTGCGTGCGTGCGTGCGTGCGTGTGAACAGCCTAACCTCCTAATGTACACGCAGCTAATGAGCAGCAAGCCACACCATCCCCCACCCCACACTCACACCACCTGCCTCTCCTCACCCCTCCTTACCCCTCGGGCCCCAGGAGCAGATGAAGGGGAGGGCTCGGTTGCAGGCCACAGCCTCCACCTTATAGTTGGGCCCCATGAAATTGAGCTTCAGGCACGTGCCCTTGTCTGTCGACATGCTGGCTCGCGTGACACGGCCGCTATAGCGTCTGGCGAAGGTGGTGAGGTCCATTCCTAGATTGGCCTTGGCCAGGGCCTGCAGGAGGTTCTTCTCGCTGAGCGGTATCTGCCAGCAACAGAACACGTGTAGGCCAGCGCCACAGAGACGTGAGTGTGCGGAGAGGCAGGAAGCATAGTCCATAACCTTTCAGTTCATTCCCAGAGAGGATGGGGGGGGGGGAGGGAGGGAGAGAGAGAGGGAGAGAGAGAGAGAGAGAGAGAGACAGAGAGAGAGAGAGAGAGAGGGAGGGAGGGAGAGAGAGGAATGGTTCAGAAGAGAAGAGAGAGAGAGAGGAGAGAGAGAGAGAGAGAGAGAGAGAGAGAGAGAGAGAGAGAGAGAGAGAGAGAGAGAGAGAGAGGCAGACAGACAGACAGAGAGACAGAGACAAAGGAATGGGTCCGAGGAGAGAGAGAGAGAGAGAGAGAGAGAGAGAGAGAGAGAGAGAGAGAGAGAGAGAGAGAGAGGAATGGGTCAGAACAAAGAGAGAGACAGAGACAGAGACAAAAAGAGAGACAGAGACAAAGGAATGGGCCCGAGGAGAGAGAGAGAGAGGAGAGAGAGAGAGAGAGAGAGAGAGAGAGAGAGAGAGAGAGAGAGAGAGAGAGAGAGAGAGAGAGAGAGAGAGCAAAAGTAAAACACAGGTTGAGCGTAAAAGAGGGGAGAGTGGCATACCAAATCAGTGACGGGAGACAGAGAGAAAATGGACGGAGTGAAATAGGAGACAGGAGAGTCTGAGTAAGCAGACGCAGATATGAGATAGAGAAAGAGAGAGAGAGAGAGAGAGAGAGAGAGAGAGAGAGAGAGAGAGAGAGAGAGAGAGAGAGAGAGAGAGAGAGAGAGAGAGAGAGAGAGAGAGAGAAATACGGAATGTTTAATCATGTATAGGCTATTGCCCCTCATGATGGGATACATATATACAAACATTTCTCAGAAATGACAATTGTGAACAATGAAATCATCCAAAACTCACTTGATGATAAATTTAAGAAGTAAGAATGCAACGCAACTTAAAGGCTTTATAAGATAGACTGACAGATTTCTGACTGGTATTTCGTGTGTACTCGCCATAAGCAATGTAAATCTAAACTGACTTGGCACTTTGTAATATTTCAGCAGAATATACTGTGCTCAGACCTGGACAACATAAAACGAAATGAACATCACTCTTCTTCTCTTTTAGACAGTGGCCATATTAAATTCGCTTTCCCTGTGTGCTCTATAGCGAATACGATGTACCCGCGATTTCAGAAATGCCAAGTCTAAATCTTGCCGGCATGTATCTTAAATGCCTGTCTAGATTGATCAATAAATGTGTTTTAACGTCAGGGACAGTGCAAAAGGTTCTGTACACGTTAAACATATCACATATTATTAATATGGAAATTCCAGTCTTGCCATCTGCACGAAATCAACCTTTCTTAAAACTTATCAGAAGCTCGTTAATTCCCTCCACGCCTTGATTTACTCACATAAATCCATACCCAAACATGTACAATTTATTGCGAATATTTGAAGCCCAGTTTTTCTTCCCTGGCAAATGCAAATCTGTAGGCCTTATAAGGCAATCTACCTTCATCCATTCTCGTCAGTTTTAAACGAATCCTGATGCACTTCATAGTTGAGTTTATGTTAATAGGATATCTGTTTGTTTCTCCATACACCAGGTCATTAGGTGTTCGAATTTCAACGCCTAAGAATCGTTTAATGGCAAATAGATGCAGTTTTTCTCAATGGTGTGTTGCATTGTGAAGTCCCCATAACTTTGCCCCAATAGATTGAACATGTGAGTCAAATAACTTATAAAAAGCAAGAGTGAGAGTTACATTTCAGCTTGAATAACTTTTGCAAAATGCATAATAAAGATTTTTTTGCTTTGCGCACGACATGCAGCAACAAAATTTAGCTTAGTTGAAAAATAAATTCCTACATATTTGTATGCATTCACAACAGGCATCTCAATCCCGTTAAATGTCCATCTTTCTCTGGCAGCCAAATAGCCCCCTTAAATATCACTCTTATCCAAATTAACCTTCAACTGCAAAGTAGCGGCTGCACTCTGAAGACTGTTTATCTGCATTTGTAAGCCTATGACAGTTTCAGAAAGTAAAGTCACATCATAAGCCAGATGCAGTATGAATAATTCAAAATAAACAGACATATACATTGCCCCGTGTTTCCCTCCCCTTATCAATTCTAATGCCAGCTCGTTAATAAATAAATAAAAAAAAAACAAGACAGGGCTGCAAGCGTCTCCTTGTTTCACTCCACGAGTGCAAGTAATATAATCTGTTACACCACTCCCACATCTAATTTTGGCTTTGACACTGTCGTGCATGCTGCGAATACACCTAAATAGACCATTCTTTAATATGATAGGCCACAGTAAGTTTTTTTCTACGGAATCAAAACCCTTTTCGAAGTCAATAAAGGCTACATACATTTTTCGATTAAACAAAAATTGTTTTTGTATTAGTGCCAATAGAGTAAATATGTGCTTAACAGTGGAGCAGCCTTTCTTTAAATTCAGCATTATGTTTGTCTGTCAAATTATGTTCTTCTATCCAGTCCTGCAGTCTACTATTAATAATTATGGTGTAAACTTACTACTTGTATCACATAATGAATGCCTCTGTAATTGTTTGGGCTATGAGCGTCACCCTTTTGAACAAAGGGTGAATAATAGAGTTGATCCAGTTGCTTGGGAACACGCCTTATCAAATAAGTTATTGAAAAGCTTAACAAAAAATCAATAACACGATTCCCACCATACTTTAACCAGCTCACCAATGATTTCATCTGGTCCAGCAGCCTTCCCATTTTTTTAAAAGTTTGTTACGGCAAGCACAACTTCTTCTCTTGATATTGGATGGTTCATAAAGCTGACCTCCTTTCTGTTGACATCACTGATGTTTTTTAGCCAAATTTGTCTCATCTGTTGTTATCTCTAACTCAAATAGATCTTTAAAATGCTTTAACCAATCATCGACTGTTAGACTATTTTGAAAAGTTTCTCGCTTAAATGATATTTTATGCACAGTTTGCCAAAATTCTCTTTGACTGCTTACTGACGAGACTAGTCTGTCTGACAACAAATCGTTATACTGTTTTTCTTTTCTCTTTATCAGATGTTCGTATTCTCTTCTTGCTATGCAGTAGGCGTCACTGTCTTCTTTTCTTCTGGTTTTCCTAAATATAGATGGCAGTCCTTTTGCTTTAACTTTGCCTAACTTAAATTCCATATCATACCAATCACTGTATTTACCACACTTTGTTAAATCAATTCTCTTTTTCATACGATGAGCTTGCTTTTTAATCCATTCATTAAACACTTCCAGATCGCCATTGAAATCATGATCAATCAAACTTGTGGCATGCTCAAGCACGGACATTGTTTTATCAGAATTCATTTCCTGAATATAAATTAGTTCCAAGTCCTTGTTCCACACAAATTTATCAATGAACTAGAACCTTCTGCAGCACACCATAAATTATTCAACTGTGTTTGTAAACCAATAACTGTTTCAAACAACAAAACAACATCATCTGCCAGAAGGAGTATAAACAGTTTTAAAAAGTCAACCATGAACTAGGCTCCATGCCTCCCATTATTAACACTTTAAATCTTAATTCATTAATAAACAAAGAAAATAGAATAGGACTACACACGTCACCTTGTTTAACACCACTAGTCACACATAATATAATCTGACAATTTCCCGCCACTTCTAACTCTAGATTTTACGCAATTATACATACTTATAAGACATTTATATACTTTTCCATGAACACCATTTTTCAACAAAATAGGCCATAAATACTTCTGCTAATAGAATTGAAAGCTTTTTCAAAATCAAGAAGGCAACGTAGAGTTTACGGTTGAAAGATTTTAATTTTCCTAATGGCAAAAAAAACCTTCTTTAGAGATTGGGTGATTTAGATTAACCATTACCATTTCTCCATTATATTCACACTGTAACATATTATCAGTATTGATATCTTTTGTCAGAAATGTTTTGAAATGTTCAAACCAAGTGTCTATACTGGTGTTATTTGAAGGATGATTCTGTTTTAAAGAAATCCTTTTCACTGTGTCCCAAAACTGTTTCTGACTATTCACAGAAGACAGTAATTCCGCCATTAGGGTATCATTAAATTGTTTCCTCTTTCTCTTCTGTAAATGCTTATATTCATGTCTTACCTTGCAATACTCGTGACGGTCTCCATCATCATGTGAACGCACAAATTTATTCAGCAATTTATACACATGTTTTGTTACAGTAACCACACTCTGAATCAAACCAATCTTGGGATTCATTGCTTCCTTTATGCCTTACTTGAATTTTCTTGTAGCCAGTAGCTTCCTTTATACACATGTTAAAGTAACGCAGTGTTTCGTTAACATCAAGATCAATCAAACTGAGTGCATGTGCCATTTTTTCCTGAAAGTCTATTCGTGACAGTTATATCAGAATACACTACTATTATCGTCATTCCATACAAAGTTTTCCAAGATGAAGCTGTTATTATTTAGTCTAGTGTTTGGGTTATCGTCTACACAACTGACATCAAGTTTCTACAGGCATAATTATGGTCTGACTCAGTACGTGCACATACGTTTAGCTCACACGAATCACCAAAAACACGCAAATAATTCACAACACATTAAAACGTAATCAATAACACTGCAGCCACTATCTGACACGTATGTGTAGCAACCCTCAAGGTCGCCATTACACAAACCATTAGCATACACAAATCTACAGCAGTACACATATTTAGTAACAATTTACCATAATTATTCATTGCCTTGTCCTGAGAACATCTGCCGCCATTGAATGGGTGACTCGCACATTGCGACTTAAAAATATTGCCATTATCAATTCTCTGACAAATATGTGACACATTAGAAGTCCTGCTGTTCATATCTCCACATAACAACACATACACATCATGGTAAGTCAGTATACAATCCGTTATGTAATCCTCCAACTGAGCTATACCATTTTCACTATCAAAATGACATAATATGGCGAACCCGCGGGAGGAACATAAGAATAGATATATAGAACATCTTTGTCTACCCCAAACAACTGCTTTTTGACAAGAAATGACCGCAGAGTCGAGATCTTATAGGGTTCTGTTCAACATACTGTAAAAAGTCATTTCTAATTAGACATACTATACCTCCAGATCGTCTCCCTGTTTCGTGAATTTTACAGCAGGTGTACAAAAATTAATGTTGAAAACCCAGAAAATACACTGTAATTAAATTCTTCAAGAAATGTTTCCACTAGGCATATGAAATCAAAAGAGCAAACATATGAAACAAAATCGTTATCATTCAATTTACAAAACAAACATTAACAGTCCAGTGCAGAAATGATACGGCGCGTTTTCCTTTGTTGCCATCATTAGAACTAAAAACGTCATTATTTAATCGATCACTCAGAAACTTTGCGAGTTCTTCTGCCACTGGGATACCCCCCCCCACCCCCACCCCACCCCCCTCCCCTCCACGGGTCAGTTCAGCACACGGCAAATCACAGCACGCAGGGTCACAGTTCACGCTGTCACCCACAGAAACACGTGTGGGCTTCGTGCCACTCACAGGCACACCAAGCCATGACACCGGTGTCACGTCAGCTGTCGACTCCTGGCTGAAAATCTCCGCGGAAGAAATGTTCCACAGGGACCGGCCGTCTTCCTATTTGATTTCCACCAACCCCTCCGCGCTATCCACAGAGTACTTCTTGTCGTCTATTAATAGGTGGTCATATATCATTGTCACTCTTTTCCCTTCCTGCCGAGCTGTCTTTAGGTGTGGCGTCAGTCTTCTACGAACGTCTCTCACACCTCTGGAAAAGTCTTCGCCGACGAAAACATTCGATCCCGGAGTTTCTGTTTCGATTTCAGAC
>JAFLJL010001536.1:0-5000 GCA_018398815.1 Conus ventricosus | reverse complement strand
ATTTGTATGTATTTTTGAGGTGGAAAGACGCAAGGTTGAAACATTTTGAGAACTGAACCTGAAAATAGGCTTACTGATGAAAATCATATTACAGACTATGTAGAATGTCACTGCATTAGCTGCAAATGAACTCTTGTTTTTCTTGAATCGCCACAGGCACTACAATTAGCAACTGATTCTTTGTTTAAATATCGTCCAAAATGGGATTTACAAACGTGAATCTCGGATAAATATTGTCATGTTTTCATGAGGCCAGATTCGTAAGCTGCCTTACTCATGTATGCTGGTACCAGGATAGATATCAACTATGATTCTCAGCAGCTCGGCATTAAGTTTAATCGCAGTGACAGTGCCAGGTAGCTCACAGACTTGTGATCAACCGTCCAAATCAACATTTGCTTTATTGAGAAAAAAAAAAGAAGTAAACATCATCACTGGTTTATGTGAAAAACAGTTGCGACCAAATGGTTGCTCTGATTGTTGGGCTGTGTCATTCTATGTTCTACAAATTCGCCAGATAAAATGCAACTGCGACTTCATAATATGATATTAAATCTAAACCCTTCGGCTCCTACGTATATGGTTTTAGGAGAGTTGGCACAATTTCCCTTCAGTTTACAGGAGAAATAATTACGTCGATTATCAAATTTTGGCATACGTAAATCCACGGTGGAAGCAAAAATGAGTGATCAGACATAACAGATACAGCTCTATTCACTCTGAAATTGGATACCGATGAATCTTCTTTAAAATGTATCAAAGACGCGCTGAACAAGTTAGGGTCCATCTGCTTTCAGGAAGAACAGTTAAACGGCACACCACCGTCAGTTAACCATTTTAAACCAGTGGCGAAGAAAAGGCTGCAGATTCGGTGCACACAATATTATTTTGCCGGGGAGTAAATCAGAATAAAACTATTATAATCGAGGAATGTTTGAAAAAAAAAATTCGAGGTCTATCCAATAATACAACATATTATCTAGTCTTTTGTTTAAATACACAACCTTGAGTCGCTATGATGCCAGTTCAGAATCTTCTTTCTACTGGTATTACCAGAGAAGACAGAAAATACGATAAATGCAACGCTATAGGCGATGAATTTTATTGCATATTTAGTTCGTTTCAGTGAGAGTTGTAAACAATTACCTAAGCCATATCATTGTTAGCACCTTACCTCGCGACATTTTTCTAAATTGTTTGGTGCGACAAAAAATCAATGTTACTCTAAAGTAGCTATATCCGTTCAGTAGTGAATCTTTGATCACAGGTGATAAGATCAATGAATCTTTGATCACAGGTGATAAGATCAATGAATCTTTGATCACAGGTGATAAGATCAATGAATCTTTGATCACAGGTGATAAGATCAATGAATCTTTGATCACAGGTGATAAGATCAATGAATCTTTGATCACAGGTGATAAGATCAATGAATCTTTGATCACAGGTGATAAGATCAATGAATCTTTGATCACAGGTGATAAGATCAATGAATCTTTGATCACAGGTGATAAGGTCAATGAATTTGATGTGTGGGGGCTTACTTCATTTCCATGGTTTGGATTCTTCCTCCCAGAACTGCTGTGAATGTCCATGTCTCGTGTACATACAGGAAGATGGAATATACCGTGCACGTGAGTTGTGTGTGTGTGTGTGTGTGTGTGTGTGTGTGTGTGTGTGTGTGTGTGTGTGTGTGTGTGTGTGTGAGACGTTATTGTCTGAACAGTGCTTTGTTGCCTTTGACAGGATTCTACTTTAGATTCCTCGTCAAAATAAAAATCAAAACAATTTCTTTGTATCATCTAGTACTGTTACTAGCATTATTATTATTATTATTATTATTATTATTATTATTATTATTATTATTATTATTATTATTATTATTATCATCATCATCATTATTATTATGATTATATATATTGTAATTATTATATGTTGTAATTAAAATATCATCATCGTTACTACTACTACTACTGCTACTGCTACTACTACTACTACTACTACTACTGCTACTGCTACTACTACTACTACTACTACTACTACTACCAGTACTATTGTCATTATTATTGCTTATAGTGCGTCTGTTATAATTTCGGTTGTTACTGTTGCAGATACCAATTGTTCTGCTGTTAATTCTGTCGTCATTGCGAACAAACCTTCAATTACACATTATCTCATCATCATGACATAAACAAAGTGAAAAGCGTAAGGCAGCGCTCTAGCTATGGCTCTAATGACGTCAACGTACATGGAGGGGTGACGGGAGGGCGCGTGGGCGGTGTCGTCTGGCCTGCAAACAAAGAAAAACCTTTCTTTAGTGATAGTGGCACAGACAAGGAGCAAACAAAAAATGTCCCCTTTTCAATGGAACGAGGGTTTTCATTGTTTTTTTTTTTTTTTTTTTGTTTTTTTTAAAATAACAACCAACCCGTAATCAGGTTTATGTCATATGATTTTCTCAGAATGTTGAGGTGTACATCCCAGGCTATTTAAAGAAAAATGTCACGTCGTTTTTCTTTTCCTTTTATTTTACTTTTATTTCTTCTGTTGAGAAAACATGCAGTACTGGCATCAAAATGAATGACGTCAGGGCTTTTTCTCCATTCAGTACAAGATCCGTTTTCTCGTTTTGTATCGTGTATAGATTTTTTTTTCACTGAAAGATTCTTAATTAAAATAATAATAATAATAATAATATTATAATGAATATTTCTATAGCGCAAATCCAAAATTTTGCTCTAAGCGCTTTACAATCTAGGACTAACGAAAACAGGCACGCACACACACACACACACACACACACACACACACACACACACACACACACACACACACGCGCGCGCGCGCGCGCGCGCGCAACACACACACACACACACACACACACACCACACACCACACACACAACGCACAAACCGAATACTCAGGCCGGGGAAGCAGAAAAGTACAGCACACACGGAAAGCAGACACGCACAACCACTCACGCACACCTTCGCACACACGCACTAACACAAACTGACATCTGTGTATGCCCGGGTAAAAAGATGAGTTTTTAGTTTCGTTTTAAAGTGGAAAAGGGGTCACATTTGCCTGATGTCGTGTGGAAGAAAATTTCCATGTTTTAGGAGCCAGGAAGGAGAAGGGAACGACCCCCCCTTCTTTTGCATTTGAATCTGGGAGGAAACCAGGAGCAAGGGTTTCAGAAGACGAGCAAAGGGGTTTTCTAGCTGGGCAGTATGAGTTAAGAAGGTCGGGACAGATAGGCTGGGTTCCAGATTTACAGCATTGAAACAGAGGCATGCGATTTTATATGCCCACCCTGGCTCTGACCGTCAACCAGTGTAGTCTGCGTAATAATAGTTGAGGGGGCTTTTTGAAGGGAGCTTTGAGGATTAGTCTAGCTGCACAGTTTGAACGTGCTGAAGTTTTTTGGTGAGGTAGTCGGGGGGCCTGCTAGTAGAGAATTACAATAACGAGACGCGAAAGCACGAGAGAAGTGGTGAGAGTTTTGGTTGCTTCAGTGGTAAGGAGATGTCGGATGCACCTATACGTCTAATTTCCAGAAAGCATATTTTACAGACATGGGTTTACCTGTGTCTTCATATCAAGACCGCTGTCGATTAAAGACCCTGAACTAGACAGCTCATACTCGCAAACTATGCTAATTTAACAAAATGGAGGCCCAAGAGCACACCAGGGAACTTAAAAGAAAAAGACTGTAAAGACACGCAGTGAATTGATGCGTTTAAATCAATAGAGTGAAGTGACGGCCCCGAACGGGTCTCTCGTCGACGCTGGCGATAAAAATCGCCGGAAAAAAGAAAGTTAAGACAGACTGCAGAATCCAAGTCAATGAAATTCGAAACTAACCCCAACACACGCACACATGTTCGTCAAAAACACAGACGCACGCACACACCCCACACACACACTAGCACGGTGCATGCGGGATATGCATACACACACATATATTATTTATATATATATATATATATATATATATATATATGTATATATATAAAATATATATATAACAAACTAATAAATTCAAGGATAAGTACCGAGCACCGTTCGCAACTTACAGAGCAGCTTGGTGTTGCAAGACTGCAAGAAATATTGAATTATAAACAAAGCTTGCCCTTATGTCTTAGATTGAAGAAATAGGGGGAGATAAGTATTCATATCTGCAGTGGGAGATGATTTGCCTAACTACAGTATGTGCTTGAGTGGGTGAATGGGGAAAAAATTAAATAAATATGTCATGTGACTAGCCTCACATCAAGGCTGTGACGCTCCATCACATGTAGTTAGTGATATGAATCATTTCCAATGCCACAACTAAAGGAAGAATGTTCATGTGGCTTGAAATAGTGTAGCGGGCGTCCCAAAAAAATTGTGAGTATGACTCATTCAAGAAAGATGTGGTCATTGGGTGAAAGTGACCACTGAGTGATAGTTTAACAAGGGTGGTAAGGTAAGGTGCTGGTCATGTGTTTTGAACACTGAGTATGCACTCACTAGGAGAAGGGGGGAAAGAGTCAGTTTTAACCCGAAGATGGCCCAGAGACCGAACCTGTCAGGACGGTGGTCCTCGTTGTGACCAGTCATTACCAGGTGAGCGAAAGATAGTTGGGGGAAAGCTACAGGGGGAAAACTTAAAGAAGAGAGAAAGAATTCATATGTTGAATTGAGAAGCGGTTACTTACACGAACCTTATTCGTGTTTCAGCCCTTCACCCTTCACCCTTCACCCTTCACCCGTCACCCTTTACCCTTCGCCTTCACCCCTTCATCTTTCCCCCCGTTGAGGTGGTCGAAGATGGCCATGGTGTGGGGAATACCGGTAGTTCAGCCCCAGCCAGTACCAACTCCAGGGAGAGGAGTTGAAGCTCGCATTTTCGCAAGAGACAGAAGAAGTCGCGGAGGAAGTCGAGACTCGTATCTCCAGGACGGGAGAGTTCGAGGGGCGTTTTGTCTCAGAGAGCGGGAATGAGAAAGCAGGAA